>JBAMJR010000196.1:5000-10000 GCA_038501785.1 Myoxocephalus aenaeus
TGATGTCTCTTTGGAGTTGTTTTATGTCTCATTGTAGTTATTTTGTGTCTCTTTATATTCATTTTGTGTATCTTTGTGGTTGTTTTACCCCTGGTACTCCCTGCCAATCTCTCTTTAGTCGTTCTAGTTCCTTTGTGACGTCCTCCTGGCTGACACTTGTCTCTGTGATTTATATTTTGTCGCTGAAGGACAGGTGGGGCCCTGACAGTTTGAGCCTGCTAAGCGCGTCCACTAATCCGTCCGTGGCGCCAGCTTCCTTTGCTGCCGGTGCGTTTGGGAGACGGACAGTGGCGGTGCGTCAATAGAGGGCGCTAGGGCGCCGCCCCTCTTAAAATTTTGCGCTGAAAAAAAAAAAAGAAGAAAAAAAATATAGAATATATACTGTCAAAAAACATTATATACCAAATAAGTTAAATAAGAAATATACCGTGTTGACGCGCTAAATGTGTGTGGGAGACCGTAAGCCCCTGTCAACAACCACTTAAGATATACCAAATATAATATATCGCCATTCATCGTCACTGAGAAAAGCCCCTCCCCCTGTCGGGGCGCCGGCCCAATGTGAGTCAATGGCAGCGAACAAACATTTCACCCTCGTGACGGCAAGGACAGCTTCTCATTGGCGGATGAAACGTGAATCTTCGGGCGCACAAATCTGCGCCCTAGCCAATGACATCGTTTCTTATTGCAACGTGGTTGGACTATTCGTCGAATCAGAGACCTTTATCATTCCCTCACATCCCATATAGCTCCCACGTAGCTACGCGAGCAACACAGCTAGCAGAGACTTTGATTATGTTAGTATGGCGACTGAAAACTCTGTGGTATCTCTACGCGAAACACCTTTCAATCCACGATCAGATGTTGACAAGAAGAGTTGGGACCCGAACGTCCGGATTTAAATATTCAGCAGCAAAGCAGTGACCGCGGGGAGGACGTACACCCGGAGCTTCTCCTCAAGCTACATGCTAACCGGAGCTGTTAGCTGGATGCTCAGTGTGGAGCAAAGCAGTGGCTCTGAGCAGCCGAGGAAGCGCCGGGCTGTGAAGGAAGATGAGCTTGAAGGATTGCTGCAGAGGTGAGTGTCAAAATCAGCAGATGCCTGTGTTAGAGTTTAATGTTTTATCTTTCCCACAGCAGAACACATGTTGGACATTGTTAGATTTGGGTGGATATCATATCAAGCTATAACTTTATCTAAAATACCAATTCAACCCCCAACAAGTTAGAGAGTGTGTGTGTGTGTGTGTGTGTGTGTGTGTGTGTGTGTGTGTGTGTGTGTGTGTGTGTGTGTGTGTGTGTGAGTGTGTGAGTGTGTGTGTGTGTGTGTGTGTGTGTGTGTGTGTGTGTGTGTCATAGCTACAGCCATCAAGGTGGCTCCTGGCCTTTTGTCTATGTTGATGAGCCATCAAGACACACAAAACATAGTTTTTTGTCTGTAGTATGAAGCCTGTTTGTAGTAGATATTTCCCCACAACTTATCTTACTGTCTCTGTCTCTCTCTCTATATATTTATCTGTAGGTTTGTGACACCATACTTGGACACACCAGGGAACGCTTTGCCTTCAAAGACCACCACACCAGTGCCACCTTACTGCAGGGCCCCCAGTTTGAATGCTACGTCAATGTATTCCCTGAAGTTGCTCTGGCCACCACATTGAATGTTTCTTAAACCATTCTGCTCTGAACCTCTCATGCCCAAAGTTACAGTTTGTTGATAGTTGTTATTGGACAGTGTTGAGCACTGTGTTTTCTTGAAATAAAGCTTTGTTTTTTAGAATATTCTACTCCAAACCTCTTTTCTTCTCATTGTGGAGTGCTATTTAAACCGCGCCGCCCAACTGCGCCCCCCCCAAAAAAAATGTCACCAGCCGCCACTGGAGACGGATGAAATGGGAGGTTGTTTGGCGGCGGCTGCACAGATCAACGAGTCGCTGCATTCAGTCGGCTTTTTGAGGGAAAGCTGCCAAGTCCTCACCCGAGCTGCAGTGACATAATTGTGGGAATTTTGGCGTGAATGTGTGTAAACTGGCAGCCGCTCGGCCACACAGCGATCATCCCTCTGCAGGCGGTTCTCACTCGGCATTCAGAGCCTCAATAAAACAAATAGATATGTGTAGACATCTATTCGTATGTAATCAATGTAATCCTCAACCAGGAAGTAGAAAGAATGCAAAAGGTAAAACAGACTTCCATCCAGCAGACCGCTGTTTGTGTCACGTAACTTCCGTACTTCAGTAACGCCACTTCCGCAGTTACTTCAAGCCAAACCACCATCTTTTTCTTCACCTAACTGAGTAGTTGTGTCGTCTTAACCCAACTGAGTAGTTTCCTATAACGAGTGGGAATAGAAACGTGTTGTTGGAAGGAGGAATAACTTTTTCATTACTTGTCATACGAACCGCTGTGTGAGGACGCCTTGAATGCCGGCTCAGAAGGTGGTTCACATCCTTTTTTCCAGTTGTTTTTGGGGGCAGGGGGGTAGGTTGGCTGTAGCTCATGGGGATGAGTGGTCATCCTGCAACCACAAGGTGCGAACCATGGGTTCAATCCCCGGTCTCCCCATAGCTCGCCTGTCCCTGAGCAAGACACTTAACCCTAAATTGCTTCCCGGGCGCTTCACTAGGGGCAGCCCACTGCTCCTTGAAATACCAAGGATGGGTCAAATGCAGAGAATAAATGTCCCCATTGTGGGACTAATAAGGGATTATTCTATTAAATGTTGAATTTGGAGACAAGGTCGAGTCCCACGGTGACGTATGAGACCTCCAGGTTACTGATGGAGCTCCTGTGACCATTAAATGCAACTCACTTGCAGGATACAGCCTGTACAGCGCTCAGATAGAGTTATCTGTACATTGTTTTCTGGAAATGAACTCATATTTACCGACATGCATTAGCCCCGCCCCCTCCATTAGTTTAATGTGAACTCCTTGTCTCTGTGAATTAGATATAGGAAGCTCTCAGATATGGGAGCTAAGAAAAAAAAGGCCAATCAGTTTACCAAATTAAAGAGGAAGGCACATCACTCTCTCTCTATCTCTCTCTCTCTCTCTCTCTTCCTGTCACTGTGTCTCTCTATCTCTCCCCCCTCCTGGATTAATTCCCCCTCCAAGATTGATTGATGATTTCTATCAAATAATTGATTAATTGTCAAATTGGGTCCCCTAAGCTTTCACCGCCGGCTCCGCTGAGCTGGTTATCTTGTTCTCTCAGCTTTTATCAGCTGCTGAAGAAGTGGCACGCCGATTTAAAAAGAGAAGAAAAAAAGAGAAAGAAAAAGAAGTGAGAGACAGAGAGAGAGCTTGTCTTTGCCTTGTTCGAGTCTCACCCGGTAATCCTACATGTGTACACAGAGTTCGTCAACCTCCATCCTCTTAATTGCTCTTCCTTCCTCCTCTTCTCCTTTAATCACTGCCCTTCCCTCTCCCCGACTTTTCTTTTTTAAAGGGAAGGAAAATATATCGCTAATTATTTTTTCAACTTTAATTAGATCGTTGCGTGCAGGAAAAGAAAAATGTCTGGGTGGCGGAGAGGAGGTGGTGGTTTAAGCCTTTTGACAAATTGACGAGGTTATGAATTTTCTCTCTCGGTGGCCGGTGCTGAAACAATCTTCAGATTTATGTGTGAATAGGATTCAACGGTTTTAAGTCGTTTTGTCTCTCCGTCTCGTCAGGGAGTCGGCGGACGTGGCCGGCCAATCAAACAGGCCGTTAATAGAGTCATTAACAAAGAGCGGAGCTGTAATTACCCCCCCCCCCCCCCCCCCCCCCACCCCCATCACCACCACCATCATCATCACCACCTCCACTCTTCTTCTTTCTTCAACTTTTCTCTCCACATTTTTATCCTCTGCAGAAAAAAAAGTTGCAGATTGTTTATTGATTCACTTTCTCGGTCAAATCTCAGCAAAGTATTACATCAGAGCAAATTAAATGTTATAGGACAGTGAGTTTGTAGTTTTAAGATCACTAAAAAGTATATTATTACATTATATTTTTGTAAATCCATGATGTGGAACTGTCTTCACAACTTTAGAGTTTGTGACATATTTATATGTTTATCTCTTATGTTCTGTTTTTATATACTTATATAAGAGCTGCAACCAATACTAAAGAGTAAATGATCAATTAGCCTGTCTGTTTATATTATAAAAAAATCCTTATTTTTCATATCGTACGTCAGCTTTTTGTTTAGTTTGTTTCATGAGACCGACTTCCTGCCGTTCGGACCTGTCTCTCTCTCTGCAACACCCTGTTGATCCACCAGCAGTGTGTGTGTGTGTGTGTGTGTGTTTATGTTAATGTATGGTGTGTGGTTCATGTACATGTTAATGTGCGTGTGTGTGTGTGTGTGTGTGTGTGTGTGTGTGTGTGTGTGTGTGTGTGTGTGTGTGTGTGTGTGTGTTTATGAGAAGAGGCAATGCCTGCAGCTGCCCTCTTAGTGATCTAATTGAGACGTGTGTGTGTGTGTGTGTGTGTGTGTGTGTGTGTGTGTGTGTGTGTGTGTGTGTGTGTGTGTGTGTGTGTGTGTGTGTGTGTGTGTGTGTGTGTGTGTGTGCAGCAGATGGCTGTGTGTCCTCTGCCTGATGGTCCAGAGGAAAATAATAACTGTGTTGTCCCGGCCAGACTCAAATTAGTCTGCTGGATTCTGGCCCGTTACGCCCAAATATGGTCGCCGGCCAGCTCCGCTTCCATGCCAGGCCGACATATGCAGCGGCGTGGGAGAGCATGCACGCACGCGCACACACACACACACACACACACACACACACACACACACACACACACACACACACACACACACACTCACACACACTGCATGCATGACCCGCAGGTAATATGAATAATTTGGCTTTCAGATGGCGTCTCTCTGACAGCAAAGATGTGTTCGAAAATGAGTCGTGGTTGTTTTTAAGAAAAATGAGTCACTTTACTATAAATTTTGTTAACAGGAACAGATGTTACATTGATCCTTTCTTTAAATCCACATGTAGACGT
>JBAMJR010000196.1:15000-32500 GCA_038501785.1 Myoxocephalus aenaeus
GTAATGTTCAGGTGGAGGAATGGAGGTGTTTTTAATCTGAGCGATCAATACGGGTTATTTTTTTTAAGTTGTAGTTTTAATGGATTTAAAGACTACAGACAGGAAGCAGTTTGATCTCCATCTTTTTTAGGTTTCTGGGTTTTTCTCCTCAGCTCAGGAGACATCTTCTTGTCCATCACAGTCCAATGATCAGTTCCTTCTATCTCCTGTCTCCTCCTCTTTCCTCCCCTCCTCTTTCCTCCCCTCCTCTCTCCTTTACTTATCTCCTCTCCTGTCTCCTCTCCTCTCTCCTCTCTCCTCTCTCCTCCCTCCTCTCTCCTCTCGCCTCTATCCTCTCTCCTGCGCTCTCCTCCCCCGCTCTCGCCTCCCCTTGTCTCTCCTCTCCTTTCTCTTTTCATCTATTGTGTCCTCCTCCTCTACTCCTCTCTCCTCCTCCTCCTCACATTCCTCTCTCCTCCTTCCCATCTCTCCTCCTCCTCCTCTCCTCCTTACTCTCCTCTCTCCTCCTCTTCTCTCTTCTCCTTTTTCTTTTCCTCGATTGTGTCCTCCTTCTCTCCTCCTCCTCTTTCCTCTCATTCCTCCCTCCTCTCCCCCTCTCCTCCTCTCCACCTTTCTCCTCCTCTCCTCCTCATCTTGAGGTTCAGATTTACAGCCGGCCGTATACTTTGATGTTGTGGAGGCTGTAAAGAGATCAGCGTTGCCGTCGAAGACCAAAATTGATGCTTGTTTTATTGAAGAGAGAGAGAATGTGTGTATGTGTGTGTGTGTGTGTGTGTGTGTGTGTGTGTGTGTGTGTGTGTGTGTGTGTGTGTGTGTGTGTGTGTGTGTGTGTGAGGTCATGTTGTTACTTTATTCCAGCAGAGATCAGAGGTGACGTTTCTCCACTGACAGACACGTTTGTTCTTCTATACTCGTGAGGATGCTCATTGACACGATACATTCAGCCCCAAACCGTCTCCTGAAGTAAACCTTCCTCTCTCCTCCACTTCCTCTCTCATCCTCTTCCTCATCCATCTGATGAAGTCAATACTGTATGTTATCATATAAATGTTTGGTAAAGCTAGTTTAGTTGTCTCAACCTAACTAAGTGTAGTTGTCTAAACCTAACTAAGTGTAGTTATGTTGTCTCAACCTAACTAGTTATGTTGTCTGAACCTAACTAAGTAGTTTAATTGTCTCAACCTAACTAAGTAGTTTTGTGAAGATGGAAGTTTATTTTGATGACATTTAGACATGTACTGGACTTTATGAAAATGGCAACAAAGAAACTCTTTCATAAAATATCATACGGACTGATTCTTGAGGATACGTTACTGTCTAGCATTTCCTGATTCAACATAACATCTTGTAATAATACAATAAGGGTGGAGGTACTTTCGATGCTAGAAGATTTAATTTGAAATGAAATGTGTTTATATCGCTTTACAGCCGCTCCTTGACCATGAAACATATCCAATCCCTCTCCGATCAGGCCGGCCACTCTTCACAAGGTCGAACAAGACATTTAAAGTGGCAATCTTTAATAAATGTCTGGAATATATTTGCAATATTACAAACTGGGTGTCTGTGGGGATATTAAAGCCATCTAAAGCGTATCGTTCAGACTCGCCGTGGTGAGTCTGAACCAGGCCAGAAAATGACGTCATCGTTACGGCCGGCGCTCAGTCGTGCTTTCTTAAGATCGAACAAAGAAGGTTGATTTGTTTTTAGATGTTTTAGAAACAGGAAGTCTTAAAAAATCTACATTTGAGTAAATATTTAGCAGCCAAATCAAATAGTTTACATGATATTAAACCTTTGTTTCTTTATAACACATGTAATGCTTGACTTCTGTCTTTACTGGGTTTGTATAAAGGTAATAAAGTAGTATTTAATTAATATGATATTGTGGAGGTTCATTAATAGGGTTTTGTCTGAGTTCATATCTCTGAGTTACACTCAACGTCATTTATTTTGTTCACCCTCTGGCGGTTTGGAGAATATTTTTTGTATAAAAGCCTCCGTTCACGCTACACGCTAAACGCTCCATTCAAGTACAAACAAAGCAATACAGAGTTTTGCTCCTTTCAATACAAACAAGGAGTTTTAAGTCTGCACACAATTCAGAAAAATAGCACGTCTAGCCAAATAAACTCTAAGTACAAACCCTTTCTTTTGCACGTGCACGTTTTATCTTCTGGAAACTGTCCATCGTTCTGAGACATTAATGGGACGAGGTTCAGGTCTGAAAGGGGCTTCGATGTGGTCACTCTTCATTAACTTTATATAGGTTATTTGGTGGAAGCAGAGAGAGCCCACCCTCCCCTTCATGTCTCATTCTGAACATCTTGGATTCATAAGAAGGGGTAGGAGGTGAGGAAGGGAGGCTGACCTCAATATGAATAGAGAGGTAAAGTGTGTGTGTGCCCCGGGAATGCTAATTAAGATCATTAAATGCAAATAAACACATCGACGAGCAATCATTTTTATGGACGAGCCCGGATTGATTGACACTTGCCATCTGGGGCGATCGATGGGAAAACATATCGATCAGAAGGTGAGAGTCGCAGACGACGGAGCTGACCTTCTGACAGTCGGCGGCACATTAATGTAAATAACTCTGATGAAAGTTCACTTATTTTCTGTTGCTGGAATCTGAATAAAATCTCTGGAAGCCGAGTTGCTGGAGACCCGGTGCAGCTTCTAGGGGTCCGTGCCCAAATATCTATTAAGGATGTTTCAGATGTTGCAGAATTTATTGAGTGGTTTTAAAGTATGTAGGATCCAAGGTTGCAAGAGGCCCTCAAAGTACTCTGTAGGGGTCATTTTCACATTATTATGAGGGTCCCGGTCTTTTAGGAAGATCTGAGGGTCCTCGATGTTCATCCAGGTGGTCCTCGAGTCCTTTGAAGAGACTCCTGCTTCCTTGTTGTTCGGGTCCTTGAGAGGAGGCTTTTAGGAGCGGTCGTTTAAAAAGATTCCAGGACTTTGTGGAGTTTGTTTTAACATTTTATTCAAGGTAAACGTGAGAAGATGTTAAGGGGTTTCCAGCTGTTTTAATAAGGTTCATGAAAATAAGGTTCATGAAAAATAATTTTAATGATGGGCATTGCACATGTTTAGGGGTGATGGAATGGATTCCAGGACCTTTTAACTGGTTTCAATGTGTATGACTACAAGAAAATCCGTTAATCGTTGTGATTCTCCTCCTGTCATCACGGACGTCGTGGAATCAGAAATGAAGGGTTCTCCTTGAATCTAAGGATGCTTTTAAGGGTTCTAGATTAGTTGTTGAAGCGTAATATACTCTTTAACACATTATAAGGGTCCCATTCTTTTTAGGGAGCTCTTTTTCATTCGTTTAAAGCAAGTTTATTTACACCACGTTGGGTAAAGACTGAGGAGAGACGTCATCTCATGAAAAGGTGCTGCTTTTTTTATTTATTCACATACACACACACACACACACACACACACACACACACACACACACACACACACACACACACACACATTCTCTTTCTCTGTTTCACAACCAACTTTTCAAACTCACATGCACTCTAATGACACATGGGCTAATTTGCTAATGCCCGCCCACGCACACACACACACACACACAAACTTCTAGTTTACGCCTCACTGTGAGTGATATCCCGACCATTATGGGCTCTTTATTTACACTGGCTTTACAAATGAGCCCTAATTACTGGGTCTTAATGATGGTGGTCGGGCGAGCAACAAGCAAGGGAGCTCTGCAGAGAGATAAGAGGAGAGAGAGAGAGAGAGAGAGAGAGAGAGAGAGAGAGAGAGAGAGAGAGAGAGAGAGAGAGGGGAAGCGTTTGCTTGGAGGTTTTTTTGTAAATGTCAAGAGCAGAGAGTTGATGGCTTCATCAATCCTTTATCCCTGCAAAACACCTGGAGGAGGAGAGAGGAGCGGGGGAGGGAGATTAGTCAGTGAGAGGAGGAGGAGGAGGAGGAGGAGGTAAAGAGGAGGGGAGAGAGATGAGCTGGAGGGAGAAGACAAAAAGGGAGGAAGAGATCAGCCAAAGGGAGAAAGTTGGGAAGGAAGAGGAGGAGGAGATGATGTGTGGGGAGGGGAGGAAGGAGAACAGACAAGGTGAGGAGGGGAAGGAGGAGATGGGATAAGAGAAGAAGGGAGGAGAAATGGATCGTAAGAGAGGGAGGCGGTGAGATAAACGGGAGGAAGAGAGGTGGAGAAGAGGAGGATATGTAATCTAAAGGGAACAGAATGGAGAGGAGAAGAGATGAAAAGGAGGGAGCAAAGGAGGAGAAAAGAAGTCGGTTTGAGAGAGGAGGAGCGAAAGGAGAGGTGTAGAGGATAAAATAAATATTAAAGGAGAGAGGAGGTGAAGGGAGAAAAAGGGAGAGGAGGAGGAGATGTGTGTGGGGAGGGGAGAGGAAGGAGAAAAGACAAGATGAGGAGGGAGAAAGGAAAGGATGAGATGGAGAAATGGAAGAAGAAGAGGATAGAAGGAAATATTGAGTGTGTGAGGGGGAGGAGGAAAGGGAAGGTGAGAGGAGAAGAAGGAGGTGGGGAGATAAACAGGAAAAAAGAGAGGTGGAGAAGAGGAGGAGATGCGATAAATGTAGTGACGTGAGCTAAAGGGAACATAATGAGGGAAAGAGGGGAAGGAAAGGAGGAAAAGAAGGAGTGAGGAGAGAAGGAGGGTGGATAACAAGAGAAGGAGAGAGACAGTGAACAGATAAGGAAACAAGGAGAGAAGACAAGGAGTATGAGAAAAGATTAGGAAGAAGGAAGCAAAGGAGAGAAGGAAGTGAGTGGGCATGGTGAGGGAGGAGAAAAAGAAGAAGCTCCATCGTTCTTTTCATTCTGTTGTTTCCTTCGTTCTCTCGTAACGAGTTTGATTCTTTTGGACGTGTGAGTGACCGAAGTTCAGAGTAATGGATCGCAGCCGGTAATGACCCTGCTGTTGTTTGTTTAACAGCTGATGCTCCTCTCTTTCTCCCCCTCTCATCTCTCTCTCATTACACCTCCATTTATTTCTTTTTATGCCTTGTTCTCCCCACTTACCCCACCCACCCCTCTCTCTCTCTCTCTGCTGTCTGTCCTAATCTCCCCCACCCCTCCGCCCTTCGTCTCTTGCCCTCCCCCCCCCCCCCCCCCCCTCCCCTCACTCTCATCCTCCTCAGTGTAATGCAGGATAAAGACATTGGGATCACATATGGCCGAGCGCGAGTGGTGGCGCGCCACTTAAATCCACTCATTTAAGTGCAAATCGGTGTCATTCTGGAGCCGCCAAGCAGATGCTAGGCCATGTCAGCATAACTGGATGTGACCACCGCTGGCTTAGCGTGTGTGTGTGTGTGTGTGTGTGTGTGTGTGCGTGCGTGTGTGTGTGTGTGTGTGCGCGCTCTGTAACCCCTATAGAATGTGATGAAACCTGCACTTTAAATGCAGAAAACAGATAAATTGATGGGCGATTATAAAGAGGGATTTGTGCACACGGGTCTGTTTTAAAGCTCCGGTGTGTGTGTGTGTGTGTGTGTGTGTGTGTGTGTGTGTGTGTGTGTGTGTGTGTGTGTGTGTGTGTGTGTGTGTGTGTCTGTGTGTGTGTGTGTGTGTGTGTGTGTCTGTGTCTGTGTGTCTGTGTACCATGAATGCAACGGCTAAATAAAAAAGTGTATTTCAGTCAAAGCTTCGCGTTACGCATTAAAACAGTTTAAAGGAAACGCAAAGAACAAAACATTGAACTAAAAGTGTGGGAATGTTTCTTCATGTATGTTTTAATAAGAAGTGCACGTATACGTCTCTGCTAGAGACATGTCAATCAGCTTGTAGCCCCGCCCTAAAGCATCCGCTGCTTTATGGTCTGTTTGACTCTAAATGACCATAATTTACTAAATGAACATCATGCTGTATTGAAGAAGACTTATTTGCACAATTTAATTGCACAATATTCAAATATATAAAAACGGTTTAAAAATATTTCTTTTCAACAAATTCATTAAATGAAAACAAGGTTAGAAACCAATGATGGTGACAGAAAATATCTCCACTGTACAACTTGTCGACCTCGTATCTTTTGAAAGCTAAGCATCAATGTACAATAATAAAAAATATATAAAAAAAAGTTATGTGTAAGTTATTTTACAGGATATATATTGAACATTTAAAAAATGAAATATAATTATTTTTAAAATTAACAAACAAACAGATGAATTCAAACCCAAACCCATAACTTTTAGCTTCCATGTCTTTTATAACAAAATCCTATTTTTAAGTTTTAATTTGAAGACGATTGTGTTCTTCAGCCCAAACCTCCGCCTGTCAGGTGATAAAAACAGCTCATTGTTATTCACAGTCGGGTCATATTTAAATCATGAATGTCATTACGGTTCACTTCTATCTATAATGAATCCGCCATCAGAAGGAGATTAGCCCGACGTGTCGTCTGCGCTTTACTCGGCCGACTCGTTATTAGCGTCGCGATAACGACGTTTAATTGTAATTGTTATTTAGCCGCTTTTGCGGCGCTGCTCGTCTCTTTGCTTCACTAACACATGCAAGTTTATGAAAGATGAAACATTTGGTTCTTTGTCTCATAATAACACGTGAAGCGTCCTTTTCTTCTCTGTACCTGTAAAGGGCCTCGTTTCCCTACGTTTCCCAGAATACTTTTCACCTTGCCTCACATCTCCGACTTCCAAATTCATGAGTTCTGTTCATGTACAGGAAGTGTTCAGGAGTATTTAATATTGTAGAAACTATAAAATATATATTCAGGTGTTGGTATTATTTAGTAATTTAAATTAGTGAATAAAATGTTGATTTCAATATGAAAACATTTGACGATTTGACGATTAATAAAACATGTAAACAAACACATGTATTAATGTTTAACATTTTTATGGACGATGATTTATCTTATTATAACTGTGAACACACACAGACAGGTGAAGGCAGACATGTGAACACACAGACAGGCAGGTGAATACACAGGCAGGTGTAGCGAGAACTTCATAACTAAAGAATAAATGTCAGCTGAGTCTCAACCTTTTCTTTTCTTTTCGTTGATGAAAACTGAGCGACATATTAACTCTGTTACTTATCATGGCCTTTCACTACCTGTGTGTGTGTGTGTGTGTGTGTGTGTGTGTGTGTGTGTGTGTGTGTGTGTGTGTGTGTGTGTGTGTGTGTGTGTGTGTGTGTGTGTGTGTGTGTGTGTGTGTGTGTGTGGATCGATAGGGTTTTTAATGGAACACATGAGCAGAGACAGGGGGAGTGAAAAAGCACATGTTTCTCAATGACCACACACACTCTGTGCTGCAATGATGGACATAAGTATACAAAGAACAACACACACACACACACACACACACACACACACACACACACACACACACACACACACACACAGATGAGAAAATACATTAAAGAGCAAACAGAAGTATTATTTGTTTCTCGTCCTGCTATGAAAACTGAAACTTCTTTTCAAACGGGCCCTGAACACACCGTGGCGGCGCTGCTCCGTGATGGAGGGCAGCAGGTTCTCTGCACCGCGCCCCAGACGCTCTCCCAGCATGCACGGCACTTCCTGTTTGCGACCCCCATCATCTCCCCCTCCTCCTCCTCCTCCTCTTTCTCTCCATCAGTGTTGCTTTTATAATGTTAATAACTCCCACCATGCACCCTGTTTTCCCATCATTCCTCAGCTCCACGCGTCTGGTTTCTCTGCACCTTTAACTTCCTGTTCATCTCACGTTTCACTTTTTCTTCTCCTCGTTCTTTCTTTCTCAGTGAAAAGTCATATGTTTTATTGGGAATTAATCAAATAATCCTTCAACTAGTTGGTTATTTTTACTCACTTTATTTATTTAAGAACCACTGAGGATTTCTGATTGACTCTGTACGTAATGATCAACTCTACTCTGCACACATGCATTTGTCTTTACAGATACAGATTAATAATATCACATATAATAATATAATAAGATAATAATGTATTATTACAGATCAAGCTGCAGCATGAAGTAATTTAAATGAGCTCCAGCTTCAGCAGCTGCAACATTAGTGTGACGCGTTGATGCATAACACATTAAAGCCTCATTAATCATCATCCCATAACATCTGTATGTGGCTAGTTTTGTCCGTTCTGGGCCACCATAGAAACATGAGAAGAGAACCTGCTTGTATATAAGCTTCTCTTTCCAAGCTGATAAAAACACAATCCTTATTTTCAGGTGAACGGACACCAAAGAAAACATATTTATTAATATTATATTCCATTTCTACCAGTAGATGTGACACAAGTTTATATGAGAATCAGGAAAATGAAAACGGTCTCTGCAATTACTGCAAATCAGCGTCTGACCTGCAGACGGAGAGCGAAGAGACGGACGGACAGAAACTCAAATATATATATATATTTATTATTATTATTATTATTATTATTATTATTATTATTATTATTATTATTATTATAGTTAGTTCTTACATTTAGAAGATGTGCAGGAGTTGTCACCGTCCATTCTGGGGTCCTCAAAGACACCAGACTCCATTCACAAAAACAGTCATTTTATTTCCTTCCCTGAGAGCCTCACCTGCACTAGGAGTTATTCTATTTGGGTACTTCCTTTTGCTGTGTGAGTGATATTCATGAGACTGAAGTCCTCTTCAGTCTCTCTCTCTCTCTCTCTCTCTCTCTCTCTCTCTCTCTCTCTCTCTCTCTCTCTCTCTCGTGCTCGCGCGCTCTAGAATGAGTTCAAAGGGCGGCGCGATCCAGAGAGAGAGAGAGAAAGAGATCAGGCATTTAGTCACTTAGTCAGATTTAAAAGTACAAACTTCTCAGAACAATTCCTGTGTGTTTTCACTGAAGAAACTCACGACAACAACAACAACGACAACAACAACAGACCGTTTGGAGCCTCAAACTCACTTTTCTCAGCTCCTGTGTTATTGTACCCAGAGCAGCTCAGTTTTTGTTGTATTTTTTGGGGGCGTTTTACAAAAATTCTCTCACAATTGTTATACACATATTTTTTAAATATAAAACAGCCTTCACATCATTAAAAACTATGGATAGATATTTTTGTAATCTAACATTGCCACCTGTCCCTTTTATTGCCCCTTCCTGCCCTCAGTCTGCAGCTCCCTGAGTGAAGTGATGGTAGGCGGCTGCTGAACGTCCTTTTTGTCCCCTGCCTGTACCCGTAGAACTGAGCTGTAGTTTAACTGTAATGGGGCTGTGGGGAGGGAGAGCAGATGGGGCATAAAACAAAGGCAGCACACATCAGGGACCTGTGTGTGTGTGTGTGTGTGTGTGTGTGTGTGTGTGTGTGTGTGTGTGTGTGTGTGTGTGTGTGTGTGTGTGTGTGTGTGTGTGTGTGTGTTATGTGTGTTATGTGTGTTATGTGACATCTCAGGTGTAAATCAGAAGCTTGCTATGCTTCTGGCTGATGGTGGAAGAGGAGTTATTGTGTGTGTGTGTGTGTCAGACAACTGATCCATCATCAGTTATTGGACTCGTTGTCGGAGTTTGTGCTTTAAAAGAAAAACAGATGCACAATCTCAGTTTCTCTCATAGTCGCTCTCTGTTTTCAGTAGTATATTTTGTTGAATTAGGTGGAGTTCCTCAAGGCTCGATTGTGATTTCACTTCTGTTCATTCTCTACATCCAGACACGTTCTCAAATGATGCAAATTAAGATTTAAAGCAGGCGGCATCATCCTGGGTTTGAAGAGTGAAGTCGATGCTTCATGTGTTAAAGCTGCATTCTCTCTCCTGACCACCAGGGAGCGACTCCTCTGATTGTATAGAAGTATATAACTCATGTGTTAAAGCTACATTATCTCTCCTAACCACCTATGGTTGTATATAAGTCTATATAAATGACTCTACTTCTCTCTTGATTTATTCCCTCAGTAAACATTGTAAACATGAGTTTATGTCTCAATCTCTAGTTTCAAGTCTTCTTCAATACAGCATGATGTTCATTTAGTAAATGATGGTCATTTAGAGTCAAACAGACCATAAAGCAAGGGATGCTTTAGGGCGGGGCTACAAGGTGATTGACATGTCTCTACCTCGATGACTACGTCCACTTCTTATATAGAGTCTATGATGTAAACACAAATGTATCTGTATTATTAAGCACCGCCACCACTAAGGTAAATGTCCACCAAGCGTGTGAATGCACCCGTGCACACGCCCACAGCCTCCACCGTTTATCCATCATATTTCGGCTCCTTCAACCGCAGCAGAGCGTCTGCTTTTTTACCATCATCACAGTCATCGCTCTACGGCCCCGTAGGCCGGCTGAGCCCGGCTTCTGGCAGGGAGCGGTGGGGCGGCGAATCCAACGCACCCGGGCGGAAAGAATCAGAGTTTACACAACGGCGAAGCCGAGAAATTAAAGATGATTTTTATTTTCTTTATCTGGAGGAGAATTCATTACCTGGCAGAGGAGCGGGAGCTGAGCGCTGTCAGCCAAGAATAATGACTTGTCTAACTGATAGGGAGACACACACACACACACACACACACACACACACACACACACACACACACATACACACACACACACACACACACACACACACACACACACACACACACACACAAATGTACTACAAAGACCGTCAGAAAATCAACAAACACATTCAGGCTCAAATGCACACACAGTGTCAAATAAAGCACATACACTTCCTCTTTGTACACAAACACACACATATTTGACGCCACACACACAATACACGCACTAACACACAATACACACTTTATATGGTATTTAACCTCATCATTCTACAGGTGTTCTACAGCTCATATGACCTTGATATGAATACCAGCCCCTATTGTCCTTGATCTCTAAAGAATCAGCAACTCCTTGCCTTTAAAAAAATAAAAAATAAAAAATAAAAAAATAAAAAATATTATTCATTTTCTGCATAAATTTGATCAAAAGTCAAGAATCTGATCAAAAAATGTGTCCTCGGTCGCTCCCCAAGTTTTTTTAATTGTATTTTTGGTGACTTCCCATCATGTCCCAGAGTAATACTGCACCTCTGACGCGCTTTCAGATGCGTTTGAGGAACGATGAAACTGTAGTACCTCGAAAAACCGAGGAAGAAATCGAAGAAAAATAGCCGTTGCGTTCTCGCTGATCGCGACGTCAATACTTTACACACAGTCATACTGGAAGATGCGCACCGTCTCTACGGTTACATACGTGGTACTCTTTTCGAAATCCGTCGTTGTTAGGGGTACTAAATTAGCTAAATAGTGAAACGTTATAATCGCTCAGTCATGTTGAGGAGCTTTACTTTATTACGTAATTATACAAATATAACGATCTTTTTTGTTAAATGTAGTCCATCGTTTCTCTTCTCACAAGGGTTTAGAGTACTTTAGCCATTTAAATTTATTAAATCGGACCTGTGGTTGATGATTTAGGAGCGTTTGAGTAAAAATAAAAAGCACTTCCTCATTATCGAAAAATCGGGTGGGGGGGGCTTACATCGGTGGCTGAGCGTCATCCTCCACCCTGCTTTTAAATCTGCGATTTACTGACCAGGCTGTCCGTTTTATAGTCCCGTATGTGCGTCCCGTGCGTCCCGGGACTATTTTCTCTGTCGCTGAAATGCGATACACAACGTTTTGCCGGCTACAACTATTTTGTGCTGAAAGGCAGCTTACTATTACATTTATAAAATCGCAGGTACCCGTATTATAAAAGCAATAAGGTACGAGAGGCAGTACTGTGTCTACAATAATGTACAGTTCAAGGGTTTGCCGGCCCTCCGCTGCGCGTCGGGCCTAACAACTCCCTTGAACAGTACATTATTGCACGACACAGTACTGCCTCTCGTACCTTATTGCTTAAATAAACCCCACACAGTTAAAATGTGTGTCTGCTGAAAGAGAACGTCCAGCCCCTGCACCCAGACACTACCACTTTTGTTCACAGGGGGCGCCAGAATCAACACTAAATATAATGTCCTCGAAGTAGCTTTATTATTTCTTGTTTTGCAGCACAAACTCAAGCGAAATGCTGCAAATTCTCTCGTACTTCCATTTCGTAAGGGCAACGTCACCAATTTCACAAATGAAAATCAGTTTTCTGGTTGTTTTTTTGTCACATCTTAAACTTCTAAGTGTTTGATCGACCGTTTGCAATGACTGGTGGGGTTTCATGACAAGCAATGCATTCTGGGAAATTTAGGATCCAGCATTTGTGGAGCTTGTCCCATAGCACGGTCTTCGATTTTGACTTTTTCTTTTCACCAATGCAGTAATAAATGGCTAGTGTATAACTTTTAATGAATACTATTTTGAGACACTGCGCACATTTATAGGACCATACACCTTTAACATCGTACTTTCTGCTGATATTCAGGACTGTGCATGTATCCAAATGTACACACACTTAGTGTCAATGATAAATAAAATACACACTCACTTACCTGTCCACACACACACACACACACACACTCTCTCTCTCTCTCTCTCCTCTCTCTCCGGTGCTGCGGGCTCGTCTGCGTCGGTAATAACCTTTCCTCTCCGATCCAGAGGAAATCAGCTGGAATGTGAAATTGAAAACAAACAGTCATTTCAGATAGTGAAGCCTCTCCGTCAGGCGGCGCTCCCTGTCTGTTTGAAGCCCGCAGATTGTCCTCAGATCGTATCCCGATATACAGTATGGCTTGTGTTCCCTAAATCCCTATCTAATAGACAACTCATACATAATCAGACGCAACCGAGAGGCGATGGCGGCGGACAGAGCGGTTGTTTTTTGCAGATACTGAGACCCCAAAACGTCCCCTTCTCTCCTTGGTGACGGGGGGCGAGAGGATTTTATGGATTTTCTTTTAATTTGGTGACGACTTCCTGTAGAGTTCAGCCACAGGGGGTTTGTTGAGATTTTTTTAAATTGAAAATACAGTCATGTAGAAGATATAGGAGTCCACTTACACTACAAGGTCTATGAAATGCATTATTTATTAATTAAAACCCTTCTTCTCTCTTTCCGTCTGAGTGGAACAATCGACCCGTAGATGATGCATCTCATAATATCTGCTCCTTCTTCTTCTTATCGATTCCTTAATAACACCTCTATATATATGTTTTATAACTTTAGTTATTAGCGCTGTCACTGACATTATTGAAACTTCTCTATAATCTACGAGTGAACGATCCATTTTCATGCTCTGATTGGAGTTTGATCTCCAGATTTCTTTCTCTTTTTATTTCTCAGTTTTTTTTTCTCCGTCTAATTATCTTGTTGTTATTTCCTGTTAAACGTTTTGTCTAATTGTTCTTCTATTATATTTGTATATCGTTGAGGACCCCTTTGGTGATTATAATCAATACAAATTACAACGTATAAATAATTAGGGATGAAAAGGCAATTCCAGGACATTTAAAAATATGTTATAATATAAAGTTTACTCGATGGAAAAACAGAAACTCTAACTGTGTAAATCTGTGTCTCTCAGCTCCAACCCCATTGGTTCCTATTAAATACATAAATCACACACAAATATGTAGTTTCATCAGTCATTTTATTAAAAGAGCTGCTCACTGTAGTTTTTTCTTTATTGAACAAAAAGGAGGAAATAGTGCATTTGTCAGGGACTATTTTCCGCAGCGGATTAATCAATTTTTGCTGCATGTCTTATATGAAGGAAAATAATAATTGTTGCACAGCTGTCTGATCTTTATTTCCATCTCGGCCCAGATAGAAAGACGTCAGTCTGGTCGATGAAGATCATTATTATATCTCAACAACACAAAGTCAGATCGGACAGGTTCACGCCTAAAATATCACCTTTCCCTCTGAACCAGATACCTCCTGACCGTCTCTTTAGCTCCGCCCTCTCCGAATCAGCCGCTCCTCTACTGGTAAAACAAATTCCAAAGGTGTCATTTTGTGTTTTTGATTCATAAATCAGCATCGCTGATAGTGTCACCACCCGGCTCACAAGGTCACGGTGGAGAAGAGACGGTTTCAAAGGTTACACAAAGCAATTTATTAAGCAAAAATGACAGTTAATATCTAATATATATATATATATATATATATATATATATTACACCAGACGTCTGCATCGTATACGTTATTGTTCTTTAACAGTGTGATGTGAAGCGAGGCGAGTACTCATAGAAACAGAGTCACATCTTACAACGGTTTCACTGTTTTCTGGTCACTGAGAGGAGACTTCTTCACGTTATTTCATGCTTTATGTAGCCAGGTTTATTTTGTCACTGTATCTCTGTCCATCCTATAGTATGCTGTAACTTTCTATACAGCTTTTGTTTAAATTCTGAATAAATTCGTCACATAACCTCCGTACATCACTAATGACACTTCTGCAGTTATTTTAACCCAAACCACAAACCTTTACAAAACATAACTAAGTAGTTGTGTTGTTTAAACCGGTTGTTATTTTGTAAAGACTGTGTTCGTATAACAAGAGGAATTTAACGTGTGTGCCAGGACTTTAGAAGATTGTATACCAACCGTTGTGTGGGTGTGAAGACATTGTCATAAGTTAAGTTGTTTCAATCCAAAACTCCCTTTTTCTAAACCCAACTAGGTGGTTTTGTTAAGTAATTAAATCTAAAAACTAAGTAAACATCCGCTGGAAGTTTCATTGTGGAAACTTTACAGGTAACAGGAAACACGTTCAGCGTGAGCGTGAGCGTTAGGAGGCGCTGGTTTGAAGTGGCGCTGGTTTGAGGAGGTGCAGGTCAGCGACGGTTTCACTAAATGCAACACGAGAAAATAATTCAGATACAGAAACACAGACTGTAAAAGAGACGAAGAATGGAAGCCGAGACAGAGAGAAGACGATGCTGAGAAAGAGGGAGAGAGACTTTAATGAAAGTTTTAAAAAGAGAGAGAGAGAGAGAGAGAGAGAAAGGGGGAGAGAGAGACAGAGATAGAGAGAGAGACACACAGAGAGAGAGAGAGAGATATTGAGAGCAGCAGTTTGTGTTGTTCTTGTCAAGGTCACAGCAGCTGAATGTAGAGATCCTGAGGGAACACCACTGTGTGTGTGTGTGTGTGTTGTGTGCGTGTGTGTGTGTGTGTGTGTGTGTGTGTGTGTGTGTGTGTGTGTGTGTGTGTGTGTGTGTGTGTGTTTGTGAGAGAGACATGGCTCGATGTTTTTCTATGTATCCTAGCATTTCAGTGTGTGTGTGTGTGTGTGTGCGTGTGTGTGTGTGTGTGTGTGTGTGTGTGTGTGTGTGCGTGAGTGCGTGCCTTTTGTCTTTGTGTGTGTTTGTATGCATTTAAAGCCCGGTCGGGGCGCACAGCGGGCTGCAGCGACGCATTTCAATCGCTGCTCAATTAATTGCCCTGTACACACACACACACACACACACACACACACACACACACACACACACACACACACACACACACACACACACACACACACACACACAGCTGTCCTCAGAGTCCACAGAAAACAGTATCAACACGTGAGTAGCAGACCAACACACACAATTCCCATGTATAGGAAATTAAAGACAAATAATGAAAAAAGCTTGAGCTGAATCCTGCAGCAAACACACGCACAAACACGCACACACATACACACTGTTTCTTGTTGTTCAGTGCGTATTGATGATGCTCTGAAATATCTCATCTTTGATTCTGGAGATGTTTTAATTAGTCATTTGACACACACACTGTCTGCTGCGGTGTGAAAGTTGTAGGTCTTGTGTTTTTTAATCAGAACCTCTGATGCTGAATTAACATTGATTTGTCTGCAGTCCATTACAACTTCTTCTTCTTCTTCTTCTTCTTCTTCTTCTTCTTCTTCTTCTTCTTCTTCTTCTTCTTCTTCTTCTTCTTCTGCTCTCCATCTGTGCGTCCTCGGCTGCTCACTCAGATCTTCCTCTTTGATTTTTCACCCAGATATCACAGCAGATTTATTAACGTATTGCCCTAGAAGCTTCATTATCCTGGGCCTTGAACACACCGTGAATCCGGCTATTTAACAATGCAGGCTATTATTTAACAACATGCTTTTATTTTGTAATTTCTGCTGTTTTATATTTGATCATTTTGGGCGATACAACACCTTCCCTTGTTCCCAGCTGCTCCTATTTGATGTGTGTATTAGTTGCTGGTGCTGTTTACATTTCCCTTCACATTAAAAGCCTTTATTGTGAAAAGTCTGTAGGAAGTGCTGAGTATCAGCAACTTCACTTTGAGAGTTAATTGTATATTTTTAATCTTCTCTTGATCTCTTAAATAGTTAGCATTTCCTTTATTTACCTCAACTTTAACGGGTAACATCTGATATTCTCATCTGCTTCCATTTAATATGTTCATTTGTAGTTTGTTGTTGACGCAAACTCATCATTTCCCCTCGATTCAATTTCACAATAAAAGCCTCTCACCAGTTCATATAGAATCCCTTCCCCGAAAAGCTTTTATTGTGAAACATCTGGAGGAGATGTTGAATAGCTTTACTTTGCCAATGTTTTCTTAATAGTTTATACGCAATTACAATTTATTTTCAGCATCCTCATATACATTCCTAAATGCTGGAGTGTCCTTGAATGCAGCACCAAAAACTTTTAACACAACAGAGACATCCGTCATCAAATCCATTACGCCCAGAGTTTATTGTAACAGAGCGAGGAGCTGAAGACGGGGAATGTTTTATCGTCGGCCGTATTAGTGGACGATAAAACAACAAAGAGGATTTTTATTTGCCTCTTTTTTTTAGTATTTATTTTCTCCTCCAGCTGACGCTCTTGAGATCGACTCACTCCCCTCAGAACGAACCGAGTCCTTCAGCTGAGAAATGTTCAGAGCGGAGCGGCGGTATTAAAATGGCTGCTTACTGCCGGCTGTAAACGCTGCTGGAAAAAAAACGAATGGAGGATATTTATAATAAATATACTTTTATTATGGCTGCAGGCTCGTATATTAGTGTTTAGCGGAAGAGAGAGAGAGGATCCCCTCTCTCTCTTTTCTTCATCCTTCTTTTTCTTTCACTTCCACCGACAACAGTTGTGCGTCTCACCAAAGTATCTCATACAAATGATTGACTCTCACAAAAAATAGACAATCCAAAATTAGAGCATTTGCCACCAGGATGTGATTTGTTCCTTTTAATTAGTCCGAAGAAATCCACGTAATCGTGAACCAGGAAGTATAAAGATCGTAATTTTCTTTCTTCATATTTCGTACTTAACGCCACTTCACGAGTTATTTTAAACCACGCTGAGTAGTTTCCTGTGAAGAAGGAAGTTTATTTTGAAAATACATCCATGTAACGAGTGGGAATCGGCACGTGTTGCAGGAAAACACCCGAAAAAATGAGGGTTAACTTTTCTGAAGGCATCAAACGAACACGTTGAACTTCGTACTCTGATCGCCGCAGGCGTCCGTTGTATGAGACAAGTTAAATAGACAATAAGCCTTTTCTATATTTAAGTTTTATACATAAAATGCCGCTGCACATTTATTATACTTTATAATAATGCAATTTATAGGACAATCACGCATGCATAAAACAAAGT
>JBAMJR010000196.1:37500-145000 GCA_038501785.1 Myoxocephalus aenaeus
GACTTGGTTATCACCATCACTCTTTTTCTCTTTGGTCACATGATGTCCTTGTCTTTGTCTCGGAGGGCGAGCAGAGCAATAAAACCTGCCGTTGCGTTTTAATGAGATTTATCTTGAGACTCCAAACAGACAAACAAAGTCAAAACTCAAACTGAACCTGTTGGGATTTATTGAGGTTGTTTTTTTTGAGGAGGAGGAGGAGGTCATCGGTTCTTCTGTGTTTAAACTTTTACTCCTTTTCATTAATCGTTTCAGTCGGTTATTGTTTTAATGGAAGGAAGCTTGAACACAATTTGGCTAAAAGTCTGCGGCCCACAGACTGTATATAAGAAGTGGCCGTAGCTTGTTGACTGATGTTTTGAAGCCTAGATTTGATCGATTTTGGCCGTCGCCATCTTGTTTTTTTTGTTGCAACAAGTGAACAGAAAATGACCATATGATTCTATTTATTCTATTTTCAATGTGGCCAAAAGTTTGTGGACTACAAACCGGATATAAGAAGTGGACGTCGTCGTCGTGACGTCGTCACCTTATTGGTTTGTTTTGAAGCATCGATTTTACCGTCGCCATCTTGTATTTTTTGCAACCAGTGAAGAGGAAGTGACCATATTTGGACTGAGGAGTGACTATAGACGTTACATTGAAACACTGCTTACATGATAATGTAACAGTAATTATAATCAATACAGTTAAATGTATTAATATATGACTAATGTATTACTAATAATAATATATTGCAGGATTACTGTTCTTCTGCAAGCTGAAACCCAAACTAATACTCACACAATCCACTGCTTTCAGCGTCTAATTTCTCTCACAGTTTCCACCATGTTTTCCTTTTTCTCTCTAAATTGACACACAGAGTTGATCGTTTTGTAGCTGAAAATTAGTCACAATTTCAAAATCCACAACCTAAAACATGCGTGTCCCCAACATCTTCATAACATTTGTCAAGTGTTTCACATGGATTTGAACGGCTGTCGTCTCCTCTCTCTGTATCCCGTATGTCGTCTCACTCACAACGTCACATAAATACATAAATAAATATATAAATAAAAGCATTTTAATGGTATTAAATCACTTGGCCAACCTCTGAGGGAGGATAGCGTGATGCCTGGTGGTTGCAGTTGCCAAGCTTTTGCTGATTAATAAAAATCAGACGGTTGCCACACATCTTCAGACGCCTGTTTTTGGTGAAAAACAGACTCGCCGTGTTCAATCAGAGTCACTTGAGTTGCCAAGTCAACATATTGCAGTTCAGCCGCTGCAATATGTCGTCGCTTTGTGACCTTCGTCTCCGTGAATGTCACACTGACTTTCATTCAAACTCATATTTAACCTCTTGACACCGAGCCGTTTTCTTTTCTTCAATTTTCTTTGCAAATTGCATACCCAAACTAAAATGAGTGTATCGCTACAACCACAAGGGCTATTTGAATATGTGTTATATTAAAGGCAACACTTGTGAGATTTCTCCAGATGTCTAGATATCAGTATATATTTTACTATAGTTAAGAGTAAATGAAGATGATAGCTCACAGCAAAAATGAAGAAAAAATAAAAATCACTTTCAGGATCATTATCTCTTTGGAATGATGCAGCTCCAGGTTTAAACTTCTCCTAAATCACAGCACTGTATCTGAACAGTCTCTCTGCAAAGATTGACGTTGTTAAAGTGAAGCAGAAAAAAAACTATGTGTTTAATTTAAATGTTCTCGTGTAACACACTATATATTTCAATTGTATAGCACTGATGGTGTTCAATACATCCAAATACAGCAGTAACCTACACTAAATAAACCAAAATAATGCTCTGTGCACTCAAATCATCATGAAATATTTGCACATAGTTGTATTTTTCCATTACATGGCTTTATTACCCAACTTTATTGTTTAATTGTCGTCTGACATTTGATATTTCAGTTATCTATTTTACATGATAAACATAACGCTGTTCCAAATATTCTTGCACATCTTTCTGCGTCTCCATTGGACTGAAGACTTTCTATTTATCCGCCCACAGTAATGTGCTTTTTTTGTTGGTATTATTCCCCTGTCTGTTGTGTGATTAATTCTCTCAGTGTTGTTACAGTAACTGTCTGAATGTCTAATTCCACCTCTGCGTTGTTCCCTCTGTGTAATTAGCTCCAGCGACTTTATGTAAAATACTTGTGCCAAGTTTTAATTGATTAAAAAGTCGGCGTGTTATTCCGAGGAAGAACAATGTAGATCCAATTTGCACTGTAACGTGTAAACATGAACACTAACTCCCATGGTGCATCAGGGTGTGTGTGTGTGTGTGTGTGTGTGTGTGTGTGTGTGTGTGTGTGTGTGTGTGTGTGTGTGTGTGTGTGTGTGTGATTCAGAGATCATTCTCATTCCTTAATCATCACTTTCTGCTCCAGATGAGACTGTATGAGGGGACTAAATTGCCTTAAAGGGATTTCTTATTAAAGGGATTCCATGTAATCCCCTTTGTCCCAGTGGACCCCCAAAAACCTGAACACGCGCACACACACACACACACACACACACACACACACACACACACACACACACACTCTCTCTCTCTCTTATACAGTACATAACCAGATTAGCATGTGGAAATAAATGTGCACACAGTTTTTGATGAGCTGCAAATGAAAACACGTGCGTTAAACAGTGAGCACGTCGGTCACATGACCCCGTAGAAAATCGCATACTTAATTGTGAGTGTGTTTGTTAATTACACAAAAAATAAAAGTGTTTGTGTGTGTGTTTGTAACCTTGACATGCATGCATGTGTGTGTGTGTGTGTGTGTGTGTGTGTGTGTGTGTGTGTGTGTGTGTGTGTGTGTGTGTGTGTGTGTGTGTGTGTGTGTGTGTGTGTGGCGTCACGCTGTGGTTTTGCTGGCACTCCCTCATCTCATCCCCAATTAACGAAGACAAATCCGCTTCTATCGGCACTAATGAGAGTCTTTAAGGTGAAGGGACTCTGTATTTATTTAATAAGAAGAAGCTTATTTATTCCATTTCCATGAGAATGAAAAGCCGGCGCTGATTCGCTGAGGGACGGATTAAGGTGGAGGAGGAGGAGGAATCGGGTTGGGAAGGAGGAAGGCAGAGAAATACTTGCTATGTTTTCATGCACCAAATATTCCTGTTTTCGCCCAAATTCCGAGAGAAATCAATAATCTAAATATATATACTTCAACTTCACTACCTGTTTGCTAGTTGCTTTGTGGGAGGGGCTTGAGGGGGAGGAAGAATTTGATGACGTAGAGAGAAGGGTAAATAAAAGAAGTAAAAGAGAAAGAGGGATGAACAAGAAATAGCAAAGTATGTGAAGGAGGGGAAATTAAAGGACAAACAGACCATATTTGTGTGCCTTATTTAAAAAAAAGAGTGTGTTCGGAGGACCCAGCAAAATAAGCTTTTCATTGTACAGAGTAACTGTCTGTTATCTGTGCATATGACAATAAAAATATCTTGAATCTTGAATCTTGAATGGAGAAAGAAAAGTAGAGGAGAAAGAGAGGGAGGAGAAGAAACAGGCAGAAGAGTGTGAGAAGGAAATTGAGGAGATCGAACCGGAGAACAACATGTTCAGGAAATATGATTAAACACAAGTAGACGAGCAGCAGTTCTGGGACCTTTCCAAAAAATCGGATGTTTAAAATCCGTCTTTCTCTGTTCAGGTGGAGCTGACCGGCAGCAGCGTCTTCGACTACATCCACCCCGGCGATCACGTGGAGCTGGCGGAGCAGCTGGGCATGAAGCTTCCTCCGGGCCGAGGCTTGTCTCTGTCCCAGGGCGCCGTCAACGAGGACGGGGCGTCCTCGGGTTCCTCGTCTTCGCACTCCGAGACTCCCGAACCAGGTAGGAAAGGAGGGATGAGGAGTCAGGAGGGAGATGTTTTAGGTATATTGACTCTTGTTGCTGACTTTCGCAGAAAAAAAACACACAGAACTTTTGTAAAATATCGTACAAAGCGTTGTACGAGGATATGTTTGGTCCCAGTTTGAAGCTCCTCCCAGCAGGCATTTGGCATTTCACCAGTTGGGAGTTTGAAGGTGTTGCACTCTCTGACCTTGACGCCCTCTTCCTTCACTTGTTCCCTTTACGTCCCGGCATTGTTTTGAATACACTGAGTGCGGCGCCACATTGTGAAGCCCTCGCTGTTGCATCCTGGGAAAGGACACATCGCTTATTGGGATTCTTTCCAACCCTCCATCGCTCTCATCCCTCCATCGCTCTCATCCCTCCATCTCTCTCCTGCACCACATTTTTCTTTACCAAATGCTCTTCATTGTGCTTCTCTCTCTCTCTCTCTCTCTCTCTCTCTCTCTCTCTCTCTCTCTCTCTCTCTCTCTCTCTCTCTCTCTCTTTCTCTCTCATGCTGATGATAATTTAAGTATTAGGGGGAAAATCCATTTATAAATTAAACAAAATGACTTGATATCCATCGAGTCCCTTAGTTCATCAGCCTGTTCAAACAAGGAGAGGAAGATTGGCTTCGCGGCGGCCGGGGTCTTCGGAGACGGCGCGGTAATTAGATCTGCCGCGGATTTATTCCTGGCTGATTGGTGCTGGTGAGGGGTGAGGGGCGGCTTTAAATTAATTGGAGTTCCACATTTGAGTTTTTTTTTTGTGTGTATTCTTTCTGCAAACCTCTAACCGAGCCGCCCCATGCACCCAAACAGATGAGAAAGAGAGAGAGAGAGAGAGAGAGAGAGAGAGAGAGAGAGAGAGAGAGAGAGAGAGAGAGAGAGGACATATGTGTGGCCATCAAAGTCAATATGTCTGCAGAGAAAGATAAGGAGGAGATCTAAAACATGGATGGTGTTCCCTAATGCTAATTTGCCCTAAAGATAGAAAGATATGAAGATACTGAAGTAGAAGAAAGAAGGATAGGGGTTTGTATGAATATCTCAGTGATTCCCAGAGTTAATTTGACCAGAGGCAGAAAAAGAGCAAAAGGAAAAGAGGAGGGGAAGAGGACAAAGGTGTTTGTTCTACCATGTTAATTTGTCTAGAGAGGGAGAGATGGAAAGAAAGAGAGGCCGGGGATGTAGGGACATGTTTGAATGTGCACGAGTGCTTAGCAATGTTAATTTGTCCAAAGGAAAAAAAGAAAGAGAAAGAGAGAGAGAGGTTTCAGACGGACATGTATGGATGTGAAGGAGTGATCCCCAATGATAATGTGACCACAGAGAGCGAGCGAGAGGGAGGATTAGGATTCATGTATGTGTTCTTTAATGTTAATTTGTCTCCGGAAAGAGAGCGGTGGAATAAAGAGAAGAGGCGGAGGAGGGCTAGTATGAATCTGTATGAGCGGCTCCCTGGAGGGGGCGTGGCTTATACCAGGTGTCCTGGGTAATCGGAGCGTTCACGTCTCCCTCGGACAATGCAAGGTCGACTTCCCCGACGGGATATCTGACTATTTGGATTGAATCGTCAATGAGAAGCGCCGGCGCCACGTCGGCTCCGGACGGCACCGTTACAAAAATTGGTCAGATCAAGCGATTATTAGAGTCATGAATTCGGCCGAGAGACACTTTGATCCGCGACCAATCAAAGAGCGTTGCGGTCGGGAAGAAGATCCTAGCTTCCAGGAGCAAGAATGTAACAGACTAACACATGTGTGTGTTTGGTGTTGTTTCGTCTTTTGAAAAAGCCTTAAGATTATGAATGATACAACCTCTGCTTATAAGTGTCACATAGAAGCAACAACAGCTTTCATTCTTCTTTCGCTTCGCCTTTTTATTTGTATTTTTACAGTTGAAAGAGCGAAGTCACAGAAAGGCAAATACATCTACGTTCATTCTTCTGTCGGGACGGTGTGAGGCAAACCACACGGGATAAAATTATTGAGGTTCCCGATCCGGGGCCGATAGACTGAAAACATCCTGGAGGTCCAGTTTCGATGAGTTGGAATTAAAGTTTATGAATTCATGAAGAGGATTTAACTGCCCTGAAATTTTAACCTATTCTGCAACAATGGCGAAGTCACAACATTGAATTATGGCGTTCATTATTGTGTGTTTGGATTATGCTTCTTCTTGAGCTGTTGCCAGAGTTTAACACTTTAAATCCTCAAGTTCTGTCTCTCAGACCGTCCCCGGAGATCCTGGAACTTGTCTGAAAGTTGAGAGAAAACTCCATCTGATAAACCCGATGAAGTAGCAACCTGTTTCTGGTTAAAGTCTCCGGTTGAGTTATTAGTTGTCGTTAGATCCTCAATTTGTGATGTTCTTCATTTTGTTCTCATTTGTTGGGGTGAATGTTGGATTTAGCGTAGAAAAAACACTTTTAAAGATACAATGTTTTAAATTGTGTTGCTAACAGCGGCTTCTATGTGTGCTTTTGTTAGTTTGTATTGTTTTCTTTAACATTAAATTCCCAGCATCCTCACCTGCAGACGATGAGTAATGCATTTCCGCCGTCATTAGTTCAGTCGATAGCTGGCCAACACCTCGCCTGCTAACGCGTCCGGCTGAGCTTTTTCCATTTGTTTACATCTGGGTTTTTTTCTTCCGCCTTGAGCGTCTTTGTCTCCTCCTCCTCCTCCTCCTCCTCCTCCGAGCACAGGGGGAGTCTACCGATCGATCGCTGCTGACTTTGTTTCTGTGAAGTTTCACACTCAGGGCTCCACTTCCTCTTTTCATATGCCGGTGCTTTGAAGTGGGGCGGAATTTATGGCTGTTTGGTCGTGGTTACTTTATCTGGAGGACATTTAAGTCATTTGGGTTCAACGATCTCAGTCTCATGGACCTTTGTGCAACAGTCACAAAATACAATCTATTGGTTTTGGGAACAGGAACAGGAATTATTCATGTGTTTTGTGTCGCTCATCAAGACTTTTTTTTCCGGGCCGACATTATGGTAAAAACAAAAGTTAGGTTACAGCAACAAAACCACTAAGTTAGGTTGAGGAAACACATCATAGTTGGGCTTCAAATAACTATGCACAGGTATCAGTGGTGTATAGTAACGAAGTAGAAATACTTCGTTAATGTACTTAAGTAGTTTTTTGGGATATCTGTACTCTACTTTACTATTTATATTTCTGTTTACTTTGACTTTTACTTCATTACATTTTGCAAAGAAAACTGGTACTTTTACTCCGATACATTTCCCCTGAAACCTTCATTACTCGCTACAAAATCAAATCTATCTTAGAAAGAAAAAACACATCCGGGACTGTGGTGGAACACAGACTCCACCAAGCAGGTTTTGCGAATCACAATATTATGCATTAGCCCTCTACATCCTCTCGTCCAGCACTCCCAAACCTGTATGCGCCACAGACCGGTTACGTGAAGACAATATTTTCACGGACCGTGTCCGACCTCGGAGAGACGGGAGACAACGACACCTGACGTGTGTTCGTTATGTCCAGTCTACTGACTCTACTGCTAACTAAACCTTTAGTCCAGTCTACTGCTTAACTTATAACCCGCTGCACAAAGACAGGATGTTGGAATGGAAGCAGGTTTTCGTTCTTTTTGGGCGATCTCAGGATACTCTGCCTTGGTTTTAATCCAGAACACCGGCAGAGTAACGGAACCTCTTGTCATGTGTCAAGAGGTTCCGTCTGAGGTTACTGCAGTCTTTTTTTACAATAAAACATCTTTCCGGACGGATTTTTTTAATTTAATTTTAATTTTTCATTCATTCTTTCTGTGCGGCCCGGTACCAAGTGACCCACAGACCGGTACCGGGCGGAATGAGCATACTTATACTGTTACGACTCCTTAGTGTCATATTGCTTTTTGGAGAATTATGATGATAAATTCATAGTAGATGCAAGAGTATACTTAGGTACAATATATTATGTTGAACATAATATATATGGATGGATCACAGCCAACTCAATTATTTTCAACACAACTCCTTGTCCTTGGTCACGGTGGCCACAGCACTTAAAAGAATAAACAATCCTCAAACTAAATGTTTGAGGATTGTGTAGAGCCAGGGATTACCTGCAGTGATGACTGCCCTCGTATGTGTTTTGTTTTCGGGGCAACGTAATAAAAAAAAGACACCATCCTCTGGAGTCTCTTGGCTCTCCTGCTCGTTCTTTGTGTATCCTAATTCAACCCGAATCTTGACAGACTTGTTGCATCTGTTGATGGATAATCGCTGTTGATTCTCAAGCCTCATTATCTCCCTACAACCCCATCATGGATACATGCAGCTTAAAACAAGCACAAAGTTACTCCGTTTCCTTTTAAAAGTTCCACCGTCTAAATCACTTTTCTTTTTCTTTTTTTCTATTTTAAAGTTAATAACTGGGCTTACCTTGCTGGCTGCTCTGTCATAATATATCAGACAGCTGACCCTATCCTTTTAATTACAGTCACGCTCATAAAGTATTAAAATTGGAGTTAAAATATGAGATGACCTTGGCGGAGAGAGATCTTCCTTTGAAGCTCCGCGCCGCTTTCAACACCCCTCTTGCACTTAAGGGGAGTCATCTTTAAAAGCACATGACGCAATTTGACTAATATCAGTCAAACTGAGGCTGAGAGGCTCCGACGCCTCTGAAGGGTGAGTGGTGGAAAATTATTACTCACGAGTGTGATTCAGAGTCTCTTTGGGAGGGAGGAGGAGCGCTTCATTACATGGCGTCGGTTCAGGGTCGCCGGGACATTTAGATTCTCTCTGACGTCTGCTGGCTGTTGACTTTGACCTTTGACCCCCTCACTTGGAGGTGATTAGTTCTCCACGTTTGGGGTTAAATCTTTGTTTTCTTTTGCTTCTTTCGAACCAAAGACTGACAAAGACTGACAGAAATGATCTAGTTACAAAGAAATGTGTGTCCAGGTTTTACAAGTAAGTAAGACTGATGGTGAGGAAGTGGCATGAGTTTAGTGCAAATTTAGATGTGTGATGAAGATATTATTCACGTTTTGGGAGCATTCTTTGGACATGTATTCAGAATGTGAATCTCAATCCTGGTTTTTACAGCAGTTAGCAGCCCCTTGCCTGTTTATGTGCTCGTAGTCTGTTTAATTAATTAATTAAGTTTAATTAAAGAAGACATAGTTTTGCAAAGCTTTCAGAAGCGTGAACGAGGGAGCGACGCTCTGACGTACGCCATGGAGGTGTTTTACTGCATTTTAATGTATATTTAATACATGCATATTTAATGCATGTATTAATCGCTGTCGATGTTTAGTCAACTTTAGTTTTCGTCAACAATACGTCATCAGGTGTTCTATCGGGTGCAGACTGCTTTCATACAACATGCATGGTAAATACACTCCTCAACATTTCAAGGAAATGTCTCTTAATACATTGAATCAAGTAAACAAAGGCCTCCATGAACATGAGCTGGTTTCATAACTAAGCGTATCCTCATGATGTCTGATGTCTATTTTTTTTCGTGTGTTTTCCTCCAAAAATCCTGCAATTTGTGCTCGTTACACGCCTGCAGTCTTTTCCAATTAAACTTCCATCTTCACAGGAATCAACTTATTTAGTAAAAAAAGATCATGAAATACTTGGAGAGATGTCTCATCATCGAGATGTTTGAATGACGGAGGCTTCTTGAATGCATCATGAAGATTTTTTATTTAAAATAGTCTAAAATATCTGATGTCAAAGTGCTTTTGAACACAACCTTCTTTCCTCTAAACTGCATGACCTCATGATGATGACACCTCAGACAGAAGAGAGCTTTTCATCCTTTGTGTCCTCTGAACACAACCTTTTGTTCTTCATGCTCTAACGATGTGTTGCACCTTCAGAAACACAGCAAGTAAAAGATCACATTTACAGCATTATCCTGTGCTTAGAATAAAAATTAAAATAATAAAATCACCAGCTCCTGATATAATAACTGAATCCATAACTTCACTTTTCTCATAAACCTCCGTTCAGACTTAATTAAAGAAGCGAACAGAACCTTCAGCTTGACGCTTCATTGCATTCACGTTCTCATGCCATCCTGCAGAAAAGCTCGCAGTTAATTAAGTATTTATTTAAATTTTTCTCTCATCAGAGAAAAATTTGTTAGAAAAACACCCTGATTTTCAAAAGTCCTCGTGGAAGTCTAACAGTAATTCTGCCCTCCAGGAAAACTCCATAAGCTCCCCGTTATTAGCTCCTTGCGGTCTAATTGTCCGCGGCGTCGCCTTATTTCAACATCATAAGTCTTTGATTATTGTTGCTAATTACACGATTAGCACAATGGAGGGGAATAATTCATCGTAATCGCTCACATTTATCATAATTACACAAGTTTACAGTCACCTACGTTTAATGTCATTTAGAGCGGCCGGTGGCGATGGCGGCGGCGGCGGCTGCCCAAGGACGAGCTCTCTGAGGGCGCGCGCGTGTGTGTGTGTGTGTGTGTGTGTGTGTGTGTGTGTGTGTGTGTGTGTGTGTGTGTGTGTGTGTGTGTGTGTGTGTGCGTGTGTGTGTCTTTGCGTTTGAAAATGTCACTTGGACTCCAGGACACGAGGCAAAGACTACAATGGCATTCTTCATTCTTCTTCTTTATTTTAAAAAGACAGTGTTCGTGTAACGAGCGGAAATTGACAGATGTTGCTGGACTTTTAGAACAAAAAACGCACTAAAAAAATGGGTGACTTTTACGCTTGGTCTCGTAAAATGTATGTTGCTATATAACAAAATGAAATCATTATAAATATATCATATATTTAATAATTATATAATAATATAATATATGTATTTAAAAATATTATTATTTATATATTTAATATTAATATAATATATGTATTTATTATAATATACTTGTTTATTATTAATATAATATATGTATTTAATATTAATATGATAGATATACATATTAATCATGAATTACATTCCGAGAAAAATAATTTTCTCCCAGATTATGTTTTTTTTAACCTATCACAAATGATGAAAGGTCTGTTTAAGGAGGTGGGTGGGGTGGACGTGACTTTCACCCAGGAGACCGGTGCCCGTGTGCCAAGTGAAACCAAAAAGAAAAGTTGTTTCAACCCACAAAATGATCTTTTTTACAAAACTAACCGAGAGTTTAGCAACATGTGACCAGTAGCGTGACGTAAGTCCTTCAGTAGCACGAGGACCGGCGGTCTAATGGCGGCAGCGTTTATTTTCCTCTGAGCTGGAACACAAAGTGTTTTTTCTTCAGACCGGCTGAACGACTTCCACAGCAGCAGATCCTCTAAACTCCACACTCACTGGGAGAATTAGTCACAATGGATTTAGTGATCAAATTAATTAAATCAGTGTCATGAGTGTGTTTTAAAGAAAAGCAATAGAGCCACTTGAGGCCAACAAAGAACTTTTCAGATGCCGAGGATTATTACTAAAACAAAATTATCCGTTTGGTTAAGTTTTATTAAACCGCTGCCGCCTCAAAATGGAATCTTTGGAGGACACAATGGCCAATCACGGTCCATTATTATTAGAGTTTTTCTAATTACGCTCCTTAACGAGGACGGGGGCTGTTTACAATGGGATCCGGGGCTCCTTCAGATAACGGCAGCGGAGGACAGGGCGGCTCCGGACCACAAATGAAGTGCTCCTCTCGCCGCTATCTGTCTGTCACAGCGGCGATAAGGCGGGAACTTCTCAAGGTCCAAAACTCAACTTTTAATTTGAGGACATGGGGGAGGGTGTGTGTGTGTGTGTGTGTGTGTGTGTGTGTGTGTGTGTGTGTGTGTGTGTGTGTGTGTGTGTGTGTGTGTGTGTGTGTGTGTGTGTGTGTATGTGTGTAAGAGGCAGTTATGGTAAAAAAGGAGGAAGGAGAGATGGGGGAAGAGGAAGGAAACAACAGAAGGAGGTACGAGTGATAGGAAAGAAAATAAATTAATTAAATTATATTAACGAGATTAGCGGTGTAACATCAAGTACTTTAGTACTATTTTGACTTGACAATTATACTTACTTTACCTTCTATTCCAGATAACAATATAGTTGAACATTCAGATTCATGACACAACAAACAATCAACTAAATGATTATAGAATATAATAACATGAAAGACGGACAGAGAGCAGACAAACAAATCAGCTGGTCGTCTGACTCTATAAGTGCAGGACATCCATGCTGGGTCGGGATCCAATAACATAAGCATATATCCACGAGACAGTACTGTTGAATGCAGCTTTAACACACGAAGCATATACTTCAATACAACCAGAGGAGTCGCCCCCTGGTGGTCAGGAGAAAGAATGCCTTCCTCATTGGCTTAACTTGCCTCCTGGGTTCAACTCCCCGCAGCAGACCCATCCATGTTTGCATCTGATCAGAAGTGTCAGTGGAGCTTCTTCAAACGGTCTCCGTGTCAAACAGCCGGCGTGAGTCTGTTTCATCTGATCAGAGACAATAAGTCGTAGTTTGTGTTCATCAGAAGCCGGAGCGGCTCTTCACAGACGCGTTTCGTAAAAACAGTTAGCAGCTCGATGAACACGGTCGCCGCTCCTATTCTTCCTCACGCCTCCCTCTGATTATGGATGCTAATCTGTTCAGTCCATCCATCTGTCCTCTCTCTCTCTCTCTCTCTCTCTCTCTCTGGATTCAATTACACAAACACACTCGCTCTGTTACCCTCTCTGTTTCTTCCCCTTTCTCCTCGTCCTATTCTTCTTCTTCAATTTTATTTATTTATTTTCTACCTCCTCTTTCTTGTCCAGTCGTCTTTTATCATGCCGCTGTCGTCTGGCCGAACATGAACAGAGGGACGAAGGGGAGAAATTAAAAGAGAGGAAATAAAGACAGAAGGACGATGAGACAGAAAGGAAGGAAGAGACAAGCGAGTTATGGAGATGAACATGAAGTGTGACAGAGAGCGAGAGAGAGAGAGAGAGAGAGAGAGAGAGAGAGTCGATGAGCAGTAATGGACCGATTCAAGTTTGAAAGCCAACTGCAGCAATTTTGTTTGAATTGATTCAAATTGATTTCAACTGAAGATGCTCCTTGTCACTGATTCGCTAACTTCTCCTGCATTCAAACAGCCAAAAGTCTGTTTCATTTAAATAGAATATTCTAGAAGTTGCTGGCCATATGAGGATTGTAAACATTACATTTAAGATTATGAGACATACATGTTGTCAGGAAGTAAAGAGAGAGACATGATGACAGGAAGTAAAGAGTGTGTTACCTTTACAACATGTTCTATTTCATTTTTGTTTAATTAATGGTTGTTTATTTCAAGACATAGTTATTGGCAATATGATTTTCCTGTTTGTGCCATGTTATGGCATCACTTCCGGGGTGGGACTTCCGGTTTAACCACCGCCGGTTACGTTACTTCCGGTTAAATGGTGTCCGGTTTCAGTACTTCCGGTTGATTAACATTTGACAGTGGACATGTTCCAGAATCCGCTCGCATCCACGAGGAAGCATCGTAGAGGCAAAGTCGTGAGTGTTGTAATGTAGTGGGACTTTACTACTGGGAAATGCTGTGTTTTATAATGTACACTGAATGTTTGTATTGTCTTTGTTTGCAGTTTTCACCAGCATGATTGAACACTACAAGAGACAGACATGATGACAGAAAGTAACTAGAGACTGACATGATGACGGGAAGCAAAGAGACTGACATGGTGACAGGAAGCAAAGAGACAGACATAATGACAGGAAGTAAAGAGACTGACATGATGACAGGAAGTAAAGAGACAGACATGATGACAGGAAGTAAAGAGACTGACATGATGACAGGAAGTAAAGAGACTGACATGATGACAGGAAGTAAAGCGACTGACATGATGACAGGACTAAAAGAGACAGACAGGAGGTGAGACAGATTGTGATGCTTCACTGTTTGTCTTGTGATGGAGGAGTTTTCAGTGTAAATGCCACATGAGGAGCAGCTGGACGCTGCGTTTAGGTAACCGGGCTCTCTGTGGGAAAACTGACATTTGTGCTGTTTGTTTATGTTTGTTTTTGTTTTCTTGTTTATTTGACCTGACACCTCACTCCGTCTCCCCGCCCTCTCTCTGTTCTCCTCACCTCTCCCCCTCCGTCCCTCCCCTAACTTTTTCTTCTGTCTTCTCTGTTATATTTCTTCACCTCCATCTCTTTTTTTTTACGCTCACCGTCACTCTCTCTCTGGAAGTAATTATGCAGGTTGCAGATACAGACAATTATTTATTATCTGTGTGTGTGTGTGTGTGTGTGTGTGTGTGTGTGTGTGTGTGTGTGTGTGTGTGTGTGTGTGTGTGTGTGTGTGTGTGTCGTAGTCGTCGTGACCTCTGACCTCCTTTAAAAAACAAAGACGAGCTGTCAGTCTCCGTCCATAACGGAGAAAACAAATTGTTCCTTCATTTACTCTCCTCTTGACGCTCTCCCTCCTCCCTCTTCCTTCCTCTCTCTCTCCTCATCACTACTGTGGCCAAAAGTATGTGGACTCCTAATCATTGCATTAGTATTATTACAATTATCTTTCCTCCAGATATTGAACAGTTATCACCATTTTACTAATGACGTTTAGTTCATCGAGATAATCTTCACTAATTCACTTTTAAGTAAGAAGCTAATGTTCATGTTAGCCTATAAAGGAGCTCCACCACGGTCACATGACTTCATGTTAGCCTATAAAGGAGCTCCTCCACGTCACATGACTTCACGTCTCCTCCACTAAGTGAAAGGAGGACTAGTGTCCTAGTGAGGACGCTTAGTCGTCTCCTTTAGATTCTTTAAGATTCACCAGAGGGGCGTTTACTGACCTGTTTAATATATCAGAGAACTAATCGCTGGTGTGATACACAGACCTGATTTCAGACATCTAACCAGAGACACGTTGACTTTCAGACGAGGGAACAGGAAGTGGAACACACTGACTCATTTCTGGGTTTGAGGACTCATCGCTGCAGAACCCTACGGAGAACGTTTGTTGAGGGGAGGAGTCACAGGTTTGACAACGTGGGGCACAACAACGAAGAAAAACGTTTAAAAAGGTTGTAGAAAAACAAAGAATCTCAGAAACTGGACCCAGGTTTAGACCGCCGACCCCGAATTCACTCACCAGGTGGAAATTACACTGAAATAAAAAAAACTATTAAAAACAACAACAAATTTCAGGCTTCGCGACTGTTATGTCAACAATAAACAGTCATTTCACTTTAAAACTCATCACAACCACTTTTGGTCTTTTTCTTTCTCCGTTCTCCCTTATTTTGTCTCCCTCCCTCTTCCTTCCTCCCCCCTCCTCTGCCTCCCTCCTCCCCTCTAGACACATTCCCAAAAGAGGAAGAGGAGAGGCTAAAGACAGCTTAGAGAAGCCTTAAGAGTCCTGTCACAGGGAGATCTGTGGAGGAAAGACATGAGACAAGAGGAGAGAGAGAAAGACAAAGCCGGGATCAAGGCGTCTCCAGACTATTAGAGTGCTGTTTGATTTGAGCTCATTGTCCTGATAAGACCGTCAAAATAAAAGTATTTTTTATTTATTTTTTAAATCACTGAGAGCGATAGTGATGGATGAGTGGAGGAAGAGAATAGAGGAGATGAAGAGAGAGAGAGAGAGAGAGAGAGAGAGAGAGTGGAGGTGAAAAATGAGGTAGGGAACAAGGAGGAGGAGAAGGAGGAGGAGGAGGAGGAGGTTTTTAACTTTCTTTACCTTTGGTTCCCAGGCTTTTACATTGTGGGAAAAAGCTTTGAGGAAATCTACCATCACTCACACACACACACACACACACACACACACACACACACACACACACACACACACACACGGTGGAAACCTGTCTAAACCCCAAACTCTTTTATGTTATTGAAATGTCACTTTAATTGTGTTAAAGTCCGCCACATAAAGACTCCTCCTCTTCCTCCTCCTTTTCCTCCTCCTCCTCCTCCTCCTCCTCCTCCTCCTCCTCCTCCTCATTTTTCTTCCTCTCCACTTGCCTTTGTCCTCTTCATCCTTTCCTTCATCCCTCTTCACCTTTCTTTACTCCTTCCCTTTTTCCTCCTCCTCTTCCTTCTTCCTCCTCCTATTCCTTCTTCCTCCCCATCTTTCTCCTCTTGGCTCTTTAAATTCTCCTTCCTCCCTATGCCTCCTTTTCCTCTTCTTACTTTCCTCTCCGTCTTCCCCTCACTGCCTCTATACCCTCCTCTTCCTCTGAGCATCATCTTCATCCTTATCATGTTGTTTCTCCTCTTCTTTTCCTCTCTCTCCTCATCATCCTCGTCTCCTTGATTGTTTCCTAAACCAACTCTCTCTCCCTCTCTCCCTTCCCTCACACATTTCTTCCACCTCCTCTCTTTCTTCCTCCTCTCTGCACCCATCCTCCTATTCCTCATGCCTCCCTCTTTTCCTCCTCTCCTTACTCGTCTTTTACTCCTTCGTAGTTGCTCCTCTTCTTCCTCCCATTTATGCCGGCACTTCCCTCCTTCTTTCTGATCCCTCACTTCCTATGTCTCCTTATCCTCCTTCCTCCTTCTCTCTCTTCCTCATGCCTCCCTCTCTTCCTCCTCCCATTCATGTTGTGTATCTCCATTCCTCCTCCTTATCATCATCATCATCATCATCATCATCATCATCATCATTTTCTCCTCTTCCTCTATCTAGTCATCATCATGTCCCCCCTCTTCCTCTTCCCCCTGCTCTTCATCTTCACCATCCTCACCTTTATCTCCTTGATTTGTTTTTCATCCTCCTCTCTTCCTTCCTTTAACCCTTTTGTCCTCATCTTCTTCCATCTTTTAGTCAGCTCTTCTTTCCCTCTTTCTCGTCATTCTCACACTCTTGTTCCCCCGCCCCCCGTGCCTGTATCCTTATCCCCCTCCTCTTCCTCCTCCACCTTCAGTAAACCGAAAAATTATCACTTTGGCTTTTCTTCCTGACACAATTTGTCAAATCCTGCCTGATAGGAAACACATTATATTCATAAGGCAAGTCTCTCTTCCTCCCCCAACCCCCTCCTCTCCCCACTGAAGGTAGCAATTCAATTACAGCCGAGGAGGCGATAGTGAGCCGGAGAGGCAGGAATATGACAGGACAGTTACAGAGTGTTTACACAATTAAACTTTCACTGACAATACTCTCCATCTGTGATGAATGCCTCGCACGGCTGCAGTGTGTGTGTGTGTGTGTGTGTGTGTGTGTGTGTGTGTGTGTGTGTGTGTGTGTGTGTGTGTGTGTGTGTGTGTGTGTGTGTGTGTGTGTGTGTGTGTGTCTGTGTGTGTGTGTTATGGCACATTTGTCATGATTGCCTCCCGCCCGCCACCTCTCTGAAGTCCCTCGGCTCCTGCTGTTGCATTGTGGGTAAGAAGAGGAGGTGAGGGAGGAAGTGATGGAGAGAAAGAGAGAGAGAGGGAGAAAAGGAGGGAGATGATGGAACGGAGAAACAGGAGGAGGGAGAGAGGAGACCGTCCAAAGTTACAAAAAGTCAGAATTTGTGTGATTGATATCTGCAGGAGAAGTTTCTCTGAAGTTCCTCGTCGCGATCACATCTTCACCTCACCTGAGCCATATACGTCTCTGGTGTCGACCTGTCAATCACCCTGTAGCCCCACCCTAAAGCATCCCCTGCTTTATGGTCTGTTTGACTCTAAATTACCATAATTTACAAACATCATGCTGTATTGAAGAAGACTTGAAACTAGAGATTGAGACATAAACTCATGTTTACAATGTTTACTGAGGGCATAAATGAAGATAGAAGTAGAATCATTTATATAGACTTCTATACAACCAGAGGAGTCGCCCCCTGGTGGTGATTTAGTGATGTTTAGATTATTTAGTTTGACATCTGTCCATCTGATGATTTTATTGCGAGCATAGTTTCTCTCCACTTCTGTTTACTTTCAGCCACTCAATGTGCTACACGTGTCCGTCCTATCTGCCGTATTATTTCCCCACTTGTTAAACCAATTATATTTGTGTCTCCCCCACTGTCTCGCCTCGTCGTGGCGGCGGCAGCTGGCTGGCGGAAGTCGCAATGACCTTGATGTAGCCGGCTTTGTCTCGCCGCCTCCGTCATGTTAGCTAGTTATCAGTCGGACACAACGGGCTCTCTGAACCAGGCGCCGCTGTTCGACTGTCTGACAATGATACACCGTCCCACCGAGACTACACACACACACACACACACACACAAATAATGTGTTAAGAAACCCTCGGCACTCTGGGTATTGTCCAAAGATCACAGGCGTAGGTGAGTTGTTCTTTTTAATTAATCATTTGTCCTTCAAACGTGGGGAAAGTTTCGTGCCGTAGATAATTAGGTCCCAGAGTCGAGCCGGCAGCCACCTGCTGCCTTTGTGCCCTAATCTTCGTCTTGTAGGAGCGCCGTCCCAGAAGACACCATGGCAACACACGGACAATGAGCAGAATGAGAAAACACCTCTGAGTCCCCACATGCTCCTCCTCCTCCTCCTCCTCCTCCTCCTCCTCCTCTACTGTTTGTCTTCTGTTAATTCACTCTCCTCTTCTTCTTCTCCTCCATCTTATTCTACTTCATTTTCATGCATTCCCCTCTTTCTTCTTCTCCTCCTACTCTTCTTCTATTCATCTTCCTTTACCTCCCTCTCCTCCTACTCTTCTTCTATTCATCTTCTTTTAACTCCCTCTCTTTCATCTTCTTCTTCTGTTCATCTTCTTTTCACCCCCTCTCCACCTCTTCTTCTTCTTCTGTTCATCTTCTGTTTATTCGACCTCCTCTTCCTTCTTCTTCTACTTCTTTTTCTTGCATTCCCCTCTTCCTCCTCCCGTGTCTCTACTTCATGTCATTCATGCAGAAATCATGTGTGTGTGTGTGAATGAAAGGGGGGAACGGGTGTGTATGACAATGAAAGTGATTCTGTGGGGAAACTAATCCCATTAATTCAAAGTGAATAACAAGAGAGAGAGAGAGAGAGAGAGAGAGAGAGAGAGAGAGAGAGAGAGAGAGAGAGAGAGACACAGAGAGAGAGAGAGGGGGGGGAGTCCTCTCTCTCTCTCCCCTGCTCCCCTGTCGATCGTCCGTCCTCCCTCTCCTCCGCTTCCTCTCTCTCTCCATCATCATTATTCTTCCGTCAGATCGGCGGCTGATTTCCTGGAGGACTGAGAGAGAGCGGACGGAGGGATGGAGGGATAGAGGAGGGAAACACGAGGGAGGGAGAGCTGGAGCTGCACCTGCACCTCCTCTTGGGAGGCCTCGCTTCCTCTTTCCCTCCCTCACCCCTGTTTCATTCTCTCCCCCTCTCTTATCTCATTCCCTCTCGTTCTTCACCTCCTCCAACTCATTCCTCCATCTTTTCCCTCTTTCTGTTGCCTCCCCCGTCTCTCTCCTTCTCATCCTCCTTCATTCACTTAAGTTTGTGCCTCTCGTATCGCTTCACCTCCTCCCTCTCATCCCCTCTCTTCCCTTTCCATCTCCTCGTTTACTTTATCTTTCTAGCTCTCTCTTTTTTCCTCTTCATGTGTATAATGATCTTGTTTCTTGCTCTTTTGCTTTTTACTCCTGTTTTCAAGTCATACTTTTCTCCTCCCTTTTCACTCTCTTTTCACTTCTCTCCACCTCACTTGTCTTCTGTTTGTCTTTCTTGATTTTAATTTCTTCGCTCCTTTCTCCACCTCTCCCTCCTCTTTCTCCCTTTCCATCTTCATCCTTCCTTCAACTCCTTCTTCTCTCTTCTTGCTTCCTTCCTGTTCTCCCCCTCCTCCCTCAATCTCTTTCTGTCCCGTCTGTTCTCACTTTAGTCTAATTTATGTTACTCTCTTACTTCCTCCACTTTATTCTCTCTCTCCCTCTTTCCCCCCTCCTTTTCCCTCCCTCCCTCTTGTCTCACTCTCTTCAAGGACATTTATATTATAAAGGAGGAATTTGCATATTAATTCATTTCTTTCAATTTTTGCAGATTAATCGTTGTCAACACGTATCAGCGCTGATCAAACTGCTGCGTCCACCAGAGACCTGTGTGTGTGTGTGTGTGTGTGTGTGTGTGTGTGTGTGTGTGTGTGTGTGTGTGTGTGTGTGTGTGTGTGTGTGTGTGTGTGTGTGTTGTGTGTGTGTGTGTGGTGTGTGTGTGGGTGTGTGTGTTAGGGGAGTTGTAAAACAACCAGCCTCGCAGTGTTCACCACATCACAAAAACACACAGCGTTACACACAAATACACAAAAACATATTAACAGAACAACTAAATGAAGCGATACAAAGGAAAAGGTTTGTTTAAAAAGCCTAGACAGGAACCTCTAGTTGCTAAATGGATTATTGATTATGGATTATGATTCCTCTGTCTAAAACACAAGTTTAAATAGTGTCACGTTTGTTACATTTGTACATTGTACATTTATATATAATATTCTACTAAATGCATGTGAATGTTTTTGGGGAAACGTAGTAACGACAGCGTGAGTTTGTTTCTCTTCACTGCCATCAAGCTCCGCCTCTGACTCGTCACGGAACAGGAAGTGCAGGACTTTGACTCCAGAATCCTGAGTCTGGAGCACTCGATTAAATGTTGATGAAGTGAATATGAAAGAAAAAAAACACCGTCGATCCCGAACCTCAACAAAGTGCTTTCGGTTTTATGAATGGATATCTGTAGGAAAACAAATGAAATATTAAAGATGTCACCCTCAGAGTTCAACGAGGCTCCGACCTGTTTGATCGGCGTGTTTCCGCCCCGTCAGACTTCTCTGTAATCGATCAAAGATCTCAGATATCAACTTGGAATATCTGCGATTAGCCAGGGTCACGGCGGGGTCGGGGCTCTGTGTGTGCGGTCGATGCAGCAGAATAGGAAAAGGAAAGACGCGTATCGATCCGTTTGTTCTCATTTAAATAAAGAGACAGAAGTGCGAGTGCAGACAGAAACGAAGCCGGCGACAGACGCGACTTTAAATAAAGAACATTCCACCGTTTTACAGTGGAATAAAAAACACTTTCCCAGAATGCAACAGGTCACAACAGACGAGAAAACCGAAGAGAAGATGCTCCAAAAACTAAAAATACAAAATATGATTTAGTGTTGAGATCAGCACGTCCTTCAAATGTCCTCGTCTTCTTCCCCACTACTCTGCAGACGGTTTCCAGCTCCAACATTTCATGTGCGTGTTCCTCTGAACACCAAAACAGTTTCGGGGCGTTTTTTTTATTTGCTTTGCATTTTTTCTTCTTCTCTGTAGCTTTAATTTTCACTGCATCTCTATGGAAACAGAATAATCATGACGAGAAGCAAAGGGAACTTTACAAATGTCTTTTGTGCAGAATAACACAGTTACAATGACATAAATCATAAGAAAGAAGAAAAAGTTGGATTTCTTTGATAATTTATTTTACAACTGGACATCTGTGTTCAGCAGCCTGCAGTTCAGTCCAAGTTTCACATAATTGTTGTCACGTGACTGTTGGTCTCAGGTGAATCCATCATGGCTCCTTTGTTGCTCGGAGGAGCTCTGAATTTAATGTTTTTTACAGACAGTTTATTTGGGGCAACATTTTAAATGAGACATGTAGAATAAAATGTTGAGGCTTCATTTGATCAAGGACCGTCGGAGAGATGAAACTCTGTCGATAATAGCTTTTTTTACTGCTTCTGATATAAACGATGTAGTTTTGGCAAATGACTCGAATAAAACATGCTCTTTAATCCCGCCGGTGTGTTTTGGGGGATTGTGTCATTACAGATAGAAGCAAAACAAAACACAAAAATAAGCCAAAAGTTGGATATAACATTTTAATTTCCCGTGACATTGAGGGTTGGGGAATGCATCACGTCAACGAGGGTCCTCAAAAGTATGGTAATCCAGCCTGGATAGCTGCCCAGCGTGGGTGTCGGTGACGGAAGCCTCCTCCTGTGTGTGTGTGTGTGTGTGTGTGTGTGTGTGTGTGTGTGTGTGTGTGTGTGTGTGTGTGTGTGTGTGTGTGTGTGTGTGTGTGTGTGTTGTGTGAGAGATAGAGACGGGACGTTTCCCAGCTGTCTCTCCTCCCATCACTCCCTCTGATGGATGAAGACGTTATGAATATGCAGTTGATTTCTGGCGAATGATGGTGGCTGACAAACAGAGCGTCTGCGTGTGTGTGTGCGTGCGTGCGTGCGTGCGTGCGTGCGTGCGTGAGCGTGTGTGTGTGTGTGTGTGTGTGTTTCTGAAGGCTGAGACAGTCGGGTTGGAGCAATGATCCTCTTACATGAGACTAACAAGCGGGATGTTTCTCCCCAGCACGCCGTTTAATTTGTCTCCTTCTCGTCTCGGCTCCCGACATGTTTTTGACATTTTCCTCCCGTTTGATTGGCTGCTTTGAGATGATTGACAGCTTGACAGCGGCTGTGATTGGCTGACGGGTTCCCGCTAACATATGAAACGTTTTTATTTGTTTAACGATTAAAGTCATACTGCTGTCTTCATTTAGGCTTCGTTGTGGAATCTGGAATCTGTCTTTATAAATACAGTATATATATATATATATAGACACACATATATGTGTGTATATTTGTATTTCTGAGACTGAAGTTCTGTGTGTTTTTGTGTCCCCTCAGTGGAGTCCAGCAGTCCCAGCCTCCTGGCTCCTGACAACTTGCTGGAACGAAACTTCTTTGTCCGGATGAAGTCGACGCTCACGAAGAGAGGAGTGCACATCAAGTCCTCAGGATTCAAGGTGACATCACACCTGGGGGTCGGCTTTCCTTTCGCCTCGCTTCCTGTCGCCTCGCTTCCTGTCGCACATACACAAGTCACAGATCAGCTGGAAGACTCGGCTCCGCTGGCCGCTGACGAGTCGGGCAAGGGTTCAATAGTTTGTGAAACTATTTATTTAACCTATGTTGTCTAGAAACTGATCAGTGCATCAGGAGGCGTGGTGACGAAGACGAGCCGGAGGTGACGAAGATGTATTTAAAGTGACATGTACGTGAGAGACATGAATCTCATAGTTCAGACTTCAGGTGTGGAACAGACAGATGTTGTGTTTTTGTTTTGTTTGTGTCTCTGGAGGGAAGTAAATATGTAGCTGTAGTGTGACCACACACACACACACACACACACACAAACACACACACACACACGCACACGCACGGACACACACAGAGGATCACTGTTAACATGCTAAGCCTGCTGACTCTTCCTTCACACCCTGGCAAGACGGGATTATGTGATCTGACCAACATATCTGTGTGTGTGTGTGTGTGTGTGTGTGTGTGTGTGTGTGTGTGTGTGTGTGTGTGTGTGTGTGTGTGTGTGGTCTCTCATGGTATACTTCAGACTAATACTCTTGATTTTATTCAAGGGGGACAGAAAGTCTTCAAGCTGCTGAAACGTTGTTGTCAAAGATAAAACCTCAGAGTTTAGAGGCAGAAAGATCAATTCATTGATTCATCATTCTATTGATTATGTGATCGGATCACCTGATTGATTCAATAATGTAACTGAAATCATTTTAAAAGACAGCTTTTGCTGATAAAAAAACCCCAAAAACACAGCAGGAAGTGCTTTTATTTTGTTGTTTTAGCACAATAAAAGCATATTTGTTTTAATTATCACGTCTGCAGTGTGTGTGTGTGTGTGTGTGTGTGTGTGTGTGTGTGTGTGTGTGTGTGTGTGTGTGTGTGTGTGTGTGTGTGTGTGTTGTATGCCATGCTCCACCTGGCAGACTCAGATCACATGCAAATCACAGCGGAGGCAGAGATGCACATAAATATTCATACACACGCATGAATATATTACTACACACAATTTCACTCAGTGACACACACATGTCGCTGCCACACACACAAACACACACACACACACACACACACACACACACATACACACACACACACACACACACACACAATACAGTGTTACAGTTAGTAGTTTTAAAGCAGCACAGACTTGGAGGAGGAAGAAGTTGCAGAGGTGCCCTTGAGCAAGGCACGAAACCTACGAAACCTCCAGACCTTAACTTTCTTCCTCTCTCTGTTTCTCTCTCTCTCTTCCTCCCTTTCTCCCACTCTCTGTTTCTCTCCCTCTCTCTCTTCCTCTCTCTCCCTCTCTCCCTCTCCGTTTATCTCTCTCTTCCTCTCTCTCTCCCTCTCTCCCTCTCCGTTTCTCTCTCTCTTCCTCTTCCTCTTCCTCTCTCTCTCCCCCTCTCTCCCCCTTTCTCTCCCTCTCCCCTCGTATTTGATTTGTGTAAAGACAGAAAAAAGAAAAGACAGAAAAGTGAAACTGCGTTTAAAAGACAAACATTTCCCCGGCGAGCGGTGGCTGATTAACATTTCTCGCAGATCCATCGAAGCTTCAAAGAGTTTAAAGCTCTGGATAATTACACCCTTCACTCTCCTCTTGTTTCTCTTCTCCTCTGCTTGTCTCTCTCCTTCGCTTCATGCCTCGCTTCAGTTCAGGTAGAGAGAAAAAAATACAAAGTACCCCCAAAAAGTTCCCCTCAGTTCACGTTTTGTTCTCACATTCCTTCAAATATTAATGTGGAAGCCCGATAATCATAACTCCTGTTTATCGCACGAACCACAGGAAATGTACACAAAATAATTATAAGACATTTTACGTCTTCAACGTAAAATGCAGCAATACAGGAAGACGTTTTTATTTTTTACATAAATAAAAACTAGCAAAATGTGCACACATGTCTTAAATGTTGCCTGAAGGAAATTGCTGGAAGAAACAATAAAAAATACAACAACATAAATTATAAATATACATATTGGGCCAAAATTGAGTGTTTACATTTGAACCCCGAGAACTGAAAGAAAGAAACCTGCAGCTCATTCCTTCTCTCCTCTCCTGCTCTCTTGCTCTCCTTTCTTTCTCTCCTATCCTCCTCTCCTGTCTCCTCTCCTGTCTCCTTCTCTCCTCTCTCCTCTCGTCCTGTCCTCCTCTCCTCTCTCCTCTCAAAAAGTAACAAAACTATGAAAACGCTTTCACAATTGATCCAAAAGGAAGTTTTGTTTTAAGGAATATTTTCTTCATGTTTCTACAAATTATTTACAAATCTTTTGGATCCACGTGTTTTGTGTGTTTGTAAAGATTTTTAAATGTTTTAATTTATGACACACTTTTTAATACTTTCATCAATAATTATTGTTTGTTGACTGATGTGTTGAACAGAATTCATGAATATGAAGCGTTTGAAGATAATCCAAGAAGCAGCATCACCGATGGACCATTTCTAGTTCAGAGTTCAAAGGGTTAATGAAAGAAAAGCATCTTTGAGAAATGTAAAAATATGTTTTAATAACTAACGACCACGTGATCAAAATCCAAACGGTTAAATTATCGTCCAAAAGCATCACAAAACCAAAACAACAAAGGAAATACAATCACTGAGAAGTTCTTCGTGGGCTCCCAAAGCATTCTGGGTAAAATGGGTGGAACAAAATGGCTATAAAATGGCTAAATATGTATTTAAAATGCGGTCAGTATAAACAAAGAGATGATATAGTTGTTTTTACATGGTTTCTCTTCCTGTTCCTGTTAATCTGCCCACCTCCACTAAAAACCCTCCCCCTCTGTGTTTTCTTTCATCCCGGTCAGGTGATCCACGTCACGGGGCGTCTGAGGATCCGGATGACTCTGACGCACAGCCGCTCGGTGCCCATTCAGATCATCGGCATGGTGGTGGTGGCTCACGCCCTCCCGCCGCCGACCATCAACGAGGTCCGCATCGACTGCCAGATGTTCGTCACCCGAGTCAACATGGACCTGAAATTCATCTACTGCGAGAACAGGTGGGTGTGTCTGTAGTGAAGATCTGGGTTATTTTGTTCTGATTGTTTTTATGTTTTTAAGATTATTTTTTGTATATACATAAAGAAAAATATATAAATACGTAGTTTGTTATATTGAAAATAGAGAGAAACCGACAAATCTGCATTGACTTCTATACAACCAGAAGAGTCGCCCCCTGGTGGTCAGGAGAGAGAATGCAGCTTTAACACATGAAGCATACAACCAGAGGTTGCCCCCTGATAATTGATCTTCTCTCTGCAGGAATCTATTCTATCTCTTTAAAGTGTTGCAAACTTGCATCGTTGCCAGTTATGAATAGTTTTTAGGGTAAATATTCATAGTATTTAAGCATTTTTACGTCACACCCCTGGTGTTTAAAGGTTTTTACTGCAACCATTTCCAGCTCTAACATCTTGCAAGGGATCATACTTTCTTTTTTTTTAAAAGAAGTTTATTTTAAAAACATGAAGGAAAAAAAAACAGCGAGAGTTTTTCCATCTTTAAAAAAACTAAATTCTAACTATCCTTTTTTAGTGTGGAACATACAACACACCGTTTCCTTCATTCATTCCTGTTGTTCAAGCTTCGTATTCATGAGGAGGTCTGACCCAATCCTCCTGGTTTAACAGTGAAATGTGTTGCTGATGGATCGAGCTCCTCCGCTCCGTCCAGATAAAGCAGATAGGGGTTAACCGGTGTGGGGAGGGGGGGGGGGGGATTCGTATCAGGCAAAGAGAAAAAAAAGAAAAAAAAATCATGTTTTATTATAAAAAGAGAGTGAGGAGGGGAAAAATGATAGTAGACAGATTGCTTTTTTTTTCGTGGGCGGAAAAAGGAGACACAATGCGAGGCAGATGATGATATTCAATGCGGAGCGACAGAAAGCATCTCGCCGTCGCTCCCATTACAGCCCCATTTTAGGGATGAGTTTCTAAGAGAATGAGAAAATGGGAGGATGTTTTTTTTCTTCTTTTTTTCTCTAAAGAACAGAGTGTGCTGTTATCTGCCTGCCAGACATTACCCCCCAACCCCCCCCACCCCCCTCCAAAACACCCACAACATCACAATGATACCGGTGAAATTGTTCTGTCTGTCCTGTTGTTCAAATGAAACCCTTTCAAGCTGATTTGTGTTACCTGAACACGAGACAGACATCTTTTTATTCTTCTTCTTCATCACTCTTTTTAATCGCTGAGTGCCAAAACTGTAGAGAGAGAGAGAGAGAGAGAGAGAGAGAGAGAGAGAAGTTAAACATTTCCTCCACCTGTTGCATGCAGGTGAGCGTGCTGCAGGTGTGTGACTCCCTCTGGACTTAAGTAACGACACATCTCCAGTGATTTTAACCCAAACCTAACTGAGTAGGAGACAGAGTTGGATACAATGTATCCTCCAAAAAGTTGCTTCTCATTTTTAGCTACAATGTAACTACAACACGCGAGTCGCGTGACTCCTGGTCACGGCTGAAGGCTCTCTGTCTGCTGGACCCGTCCCGTATGGTCTTTATACTGCCTCCTTCATCATTACGTGGATAATATATTTTTGGGGGATATCTACGAAGGCTGGATGAGACCAGCCTGCGTAAGGCGACGGATATCCACAAAGTCACGGCAGCCATTCTTCCTTCACCAGAAAGAATCTTCCAGAACAATAAGCAGGGTGTTGTCTGCACACAGGTCTCACACTATCACATACAAGTGGAATCATTATGGTTACAAACCGTAAAAAAGAAAACTGCATCCGCCCAGTGACATGAGAAAGGCAGCGTGACGGACCATTTGTTGCCTCCTAGGGAGAAAAACCATCACAACCATCACAACCACAGTCAAAAATACTTATAGTAACTTTAAAAACAATGTGTTTGAAATATGGAGCACAGATCGTCTGTTATTCAGTTCTACACGTGTCCTTCCTTGTGTTTCAGGATCAGCGACTACATGGACCTGACGCCGGCGGACATCGTGGGGAAGAGGTGCTACCAGTTCGTTCATGCTGAAGACGTGGAGGGAATCAGAGAGTGTCACCTGGACTGTGAGTACCGGCCCACATGCCGGTTACTTAGCCGACAACCGCGTAGGGTTTATAATTCAGGGTCAAAGTTTGAACTGATCAGATTCTTTAGATCTAATTTTAAACTAAACATCTAAATCCTACATACATTTAATCCTACATTTAATCCTACAAAAAAAAAACTTTAAAGTCTTCTACAAAATGATGTTCCCTTTTAAGCCAAACCAAGATGTTTTCATAAAGTTTTGTTACGTTTTTATTTAGTTTAAACTGTGACTGTAATCCCGAAAAAAAGAAAAAAAAACTATTCTTGAGAATTAAGTTTATTTAAGATGAGTCAGCGTGTTAACGTTATTTTAACGCTTAAGTTAAAATAAGACAACGTTAACTTTTGGTTTCACACAGGACACAAACGCTGTCTCCTGGGTGAAAGTCCTGTGTTTGTCCGACCCGTGCATTAAGCCATGCCTCTTCGTAGGAACGACACTGCAGCAGCAATGTTTCTACATTTAACTTTGAAAGTCAACCGCTCACAGGATCTTTGCTCTCCTGTATCTTTGAAAAAGTTTCCTCACAAGAGCAACGCTAAGATCTTATTATTACCCTTGTCAGGAGGCAAAATGCAGTTTGCCTCTCTCTCACTCACACACACACACACACACACACACACACACACACACACACACACACACACACACACACACACACACACTCAGAGGTTGGGTGTCCCCTTTAGTGGCTGTCTGGATGATTTGGTGCTCGCTGCTGCAGTCGGATCTTTAGTGGCGGTAAAAGCCGAGGAGGCGGTTCAGAGCCGCGCCGTGTCGGAGGCGTTTAGGCGGAACGCAAAATAATAACAACTGCACGGTGAGGACAAGGCGCCCCGACGGGATCAAACGCCGCAGCTGATTACGGCCGGATGCTGTGAGCAATGTGGTCATTTTGTTGCTTTTTCATTGTTGCTACTGTCGCTGTGAGGCGCTCACATGGAACATTACGTAAATGTTGTAAATGTTGTTATTTATACAGTTTCCAAAACCCTTTCGAGGCCTTTTGGCCTCCAAGTCAAAGTCAGCTTTATTTCTCCATTTCTTCCACATGTGCAAACATACAGAAGATTTGAAAAAATGTTTCTCTCCTGTCCAACATAAAGTGAATACAGATAATAATAATAAAGTGCAAAATATGTATATATATGTCAATATCGTGTTTCCATGCGCCCGGTTTGCAGGTTTCAAAGTCGTAATTTTTCTCATTAAAATGATCCGTAATAAAATCACATAATCATGAACCAGGAAGTAGAAAGAAGGGTCCAAGTGAATCCGGTCTGAAACATCAAGTCAATATTTGATTGATTCACGTAACCTCTGTAGTTAGTTTACCCAAACTACCAGTCTTTTCCTCAAACTAAATAAGTGTGTTGGTTCAACCTAACTAAGTTGTTTCCTGTGAAGGCGGATGTTTGTTTTGAAAAGACTGCGTTAATAACGACACATGTTGCTGGACTTTTGTCGTGAAAATGAACGAAAAAAGGAGGAGTAACTTTATCATTAGTCATCATATGAACCGTTGCATGAGGACACGTTTCCCTGTTATTTTAATATTTTTAGTTTTTATCTAGAAAAACACACTTTTGTTGTGTCTTTACGTCCACAAATTCCATGATAAAGGCAGTTTTTGGGGGCGAAGTTGTTGCCTCTCATCTCCGTCCGTGACCTCAAGTGAACAGTATGGTGCTGTAACAGCTGAACGCTGGGAAGAGACCGGCGGATTAAAGGACTACACCGCGTTCCACATTATTAGGCAAATTGTATTTAAGGGTCATAAACATTCATTTTTTGGTTTTTCAATGAAACTCATGGATGGTATTGTGTCTCAGGGCTATTTGGATGATTGAAATCATCCAAATAGTAATAATAATAATTGGTTTGCCAGGTGAGCCCAATCAAAGGAAAACTACTTAAGAAGGATGTTCCACATTATTAAGCAAGCTACATGTTTCAGGCAAAATGGGGAAGAAAAAGGATCTCTCTGCTGCTGAAAAGCGGCAAATAGTGCAATACCTTGGTCAAGGTATCACAACATTGGATATTTCCAAAAGAATTGCGCGTGATCATCGGACGGTGAAGAAATTTGTCACCGATTCACAGCAAGCGGGTTCGTTCAGACAAAGGCAAAATAAGGAAGATTTCTGCCAAACAAATGCGTAGGGTTAAGAGAGCAGCCACTAAAATGCCATTGAATAGCAGCAAACCGGTGTTTGAAGCCGCTGGTGCCTCTGGAGTCTCGCGAACTTCAAGATGTAGGATGCTCAAGAGGTTTGCAAGTGTCCTTAAACCTGTTATTCGGCCAGCCCTAAACCAAGCTCACAAGCAAAAAAGGTTGCAGTGGGCTCAGGACTACATGAAGACTAACTTTCAAACTGTTTTGTTTACGGATGAGTGCCGTGCAACCCTTGATGGTCCTGATGGATGGAGTAGTGGATGGTTGGTGAATGGCCACCATGTCCCAACAAGGCTGAGACGTCAACAAGGAGGTGGCGGAGTCATGTTTTGGGCCGGAATCATGGGGAGAGAGCTGGTAGGCCCCTTGAGGGTCCCTGACGGTGTGAAAATGACCTCAGCAAAGTATGTAGAGTTTCTGACTGACCACTTTCTTCTGTGGTACAAAAAGAAGAACCGTGCCTTCCGTAGCAAAGTCATATTCATGCATGACAATGCACCATGTCATGCTGCAAAGAATACCTCTGGGGCATTGGCTGCTATGGGCATAAAAGGAGAGAAACTCATGGTGTGGCCCCCATCTTCCCCTGACCTTAACCCTATCGAGAACCTTTGGAGCATCATCAAGCAAAAGATCTATGTGGGTGGAAGGCAGTTCACATCCAAGCAGGTGCTCTGGGAGGCTATTATGGCATCCTGCAAAGACATTAAAGCAGAAACTATCAAAGAACTCACAAGTTCAATGGATGCAAGAATTGTGAAGTTGATATCAAAGAAGGGGTCTTATGTTAACATGTAACTTGACCTGTTAAGATGTTTTTGATTCAAACCTTTCTTGATTTCAGTAAATATGACCTCCTAATGCCGCAAATTCAACAAATGACAATTTTTTGTTCTTTACAACCTATAAAATATCTTGAAACTCTGAAATTCTGAAATTCTGCATAATAATTTGGAACACTGCATTTTGAGTTTTTTATTTTTGAAAAAAATACTGTTATCATTAGGAGGTTTGTTCAATAGAATTTGACTTATACTCTAACAGTTGATGACTTGAAAATGATACTGACTGACTGTGCATTACTATTTAGGAAAATCTGAGCAAAGTGTAATTTGCATAATAATGTGGAACGCGGTGTATTATGGGATGTCTGGCTCTGCGTGGGCCCGTGGAGAAGTTCGGGGGAGGAAAGTGTCTTGTGTCACAGTCGGTCGGATGTGCAGAATCTGATTCCTCCACAGCAGGAAGTCTGAAGGCAGTTGTATCTTCTGGTTCGTGTTCGGGGGGTCGGACCTGTTGCTTCAGCCGAGAGAGGGCTGCTTTTTGCATTTTGTGGTCGAGATCTGCTCGTCGTTCGTTCACTCCAAGGAAGTGAAGAAGAGACTCAAATAGCCATAAATAGTCCACTGATTAAAGTCACTATCTACATTTGAGTCAATATTGTTGTAGCCAAATAAAATTGTTGACAGGATATTTCAACTTTTGTTTCTTTATAATACCGCTGTGGATGCCATCCTCGACTCCGCCACTGTTCGCTTGTTTATTCAAAGTTCATTTATTAATATCAAATGCATGCACTTCGACACTGATATTTATTATTATTTTATATATTTTGTATATATATATATATATATATATATATATATATATATATATATATATACATAATTTCTTTTTAAATATAAATGTATTTATATATATATATATATTTTTCATTATATATTTTATATATATATATATATATATATATATATATATATATATATATATATATATTTAAAAAACAGAAAGTACACAAAGCACATGTGCTATTATCAAACATTGTCATTACTTTTTTTTAAATTCATTTCAGTTTTACCTGCCTTTAAATGTCCCTGAGTTGTGCCTGCTGATACGCTGCCGTAACACCTGAACATGTCACACACCTCGCCAGAAAAAAACTAAAGAAACTTTTTCAATTACCTCCCCTAAAAGTTCCTGAGCTCTGAACATCCAGAGTGGCAATCAGGAAGGGACTCTACAGCGGCCCGGAGGGGTCAGACGGAACAAGGAGGGTGGAGGTGATGGAGGTGGGGTTAGGATGTGTAAAACAGGGAGGAGAAAAAAAGAAAGGTAGTGAAATATGGAGGAGATTATTCGTCTCTGTCTGCCGTGAGGATGGAGGTCAGGGAGGCGAGCCGGCAGCCGGCGCTTTAAATGACTTGTTTTAGTCGAGCGGAGTCTAATGCTTCACCTTCATCCCCTCTTTCATCCCTCTTTCAGAATGAATATCCTCATGGAAGAGGGAGCGTTCAGGAAATGGATGATATGGGGCTCTCTCTCCCTCTCTCCCTCTCTCTCTCTCTCTCTCTCCCTTCCTCTCTCTCTCTCCCCCCCCCCCCATCCTCCGCCGTCAGATTGTTCTGAAATCATCCTCTTCTCTTTTCGGGGCGTTTTGATTCTCTCGCTTCGTGAACTCTCTGCTGATTGAGAGCTGATTCAGATCAGTGGTCTCATGGTTCTCAACCGTCTCGTCGCGGTGAGGCGTTCTGTCTCGTTGGATGTTGACAGATCTGGTTTGTGTTTGTTCAGCGATGACTTTTAGGTTTTCATGGTTTAGTGTTGAAACAGGACGAGCTTCCGTTGTGCTTTACTTTAAATCTGCCGGTAACTTTTAGAGATACCTCTCCTCCGTTGGTTGGTTCTGGCTTCAGCTTGAGAAGCATCGGGTCTTCTGTTTGTCGTACCGAGGGACCAGTGGGCGTTTGTTGGGCTGAAGGAACAAAGACGACTTGATGATGGAAGCTTTATACAACTGTAAACTCTACCAGCACAACGGCCCACCAATAAGTCCGTCTTCTGGAGCACAAACTGGAACCCAGAAACCCAAATGTTTTCCAAATGTTCCCAAAAAGTTCCATCTTTGCGTTTTGTCTTGCACACTGAATTTAGACGTGAACTCTTGAAATCTGCACTAAACATTGTCCGTTGGCTGCAGATTTTCAGGTGAGAAAAATACTTTTCTGTTTCCCGCCGAACAGCTGTAGCTCTTGGGCTTCGATTCTTTTGTGGGGATTTATTTCCACGTCTGCTCTCGGCTCCCGCGGTGCCGCAGGAGGCGGATAGTGAGGGAATCGATCAAGGTGTGTTTTAGAGGGAGAGCCCGTTCTCTGAACAGGGATCTAAATTTTAAAAGGCTTCTTTTTAAGTGGAGGACGAGGCGTGATCCCTCTCTGTGAAGAGGCGTCCCGCTCTAAGTCTCCATCATTACCCGCTGACAGCCGGTCTTAAGCTCGGGTCAGATCTCAAAGTCAATCTGTCCTCGTTTCCACCGCGAGAACAGAGAGGAAGAGGGAGACGGAGGGTGAGCTTTTCTGTTCACAAAGAAAAGAAAGGGAGGGAAACGGGAAAGTGATTTGTAGGCAGAGAAAGAGGGAGAAAAAACACAGAGAAATACTTCGGCACACAGGATGAAGGGATGGAATCGCCTTTCTCTCAGAGAAAGGACGGAGAAATTGGAACAAGTGATGTGCACTAGAGAAAAAGAGAGAAAGGACATCTTCTCACAAGGAGACAGGTGAAGGAAGAATGGAGAAAAACACAGATATTTTCACAAAGAAAGAGGGATCAGAAGATGTAAGAAAAGACAGAGATAAGGTGCTGTTCCTTCTGGGGAGAAAAGGTTGAGACGTTTGCAAAAAAAAGAAGAGGGTTCTCTTGGTTTTGTAGAAATAAAAAGAGAAAAAATAAAAAGAACGAGTAGTCGTCTTTGAGTTGATCTTTGAAGGACAAAATGGAGGAAATAAGAGGTTTCATCTTTTTAGTTTTTCACAATAAAAGCACAGCGATGTAGCCGGCTCGACCGCCGCTGGACTCAGATCAGCCATGATCTCACAGAAATACGTAAAGAAATGACAACAGTTCATGTTTATGGTTTATTTAAACAGTCTTTTAGTCAGCTGAGGTCAGCAAGAATGTGATATTTGAAGTATGATATTAATTTAGAGGGAAGCTTCCAATGATGAATAAATCATTGATGCATATTCTTTGTGTTGAAGTGGTGCTATTTTTCATATAATTATTAAGAATAAACACATGAAGCTTCAGACAAAAACAAACAAAGTTTCTCACTAGCTAACTGTCGTCGCTGGGAATTTATTAAACTGCAGACCTGTGAAATAAAGTATTATTCAACTCACAGAGCCAAAAATAAAACGACTTTTGTAATTTTTGCATTTAATGGTTCAGGAAGCTTTTGGGTTAAGAATTTGGATCCAAAATGTTGGAAGAAATATGAGCGAAATATTACTTTCACCAGAAAAAAAAGGATTAGCAGAGAGAGAGAGTGGAAATATTATCTGTCTTTTCACAATAAAAGCAGGAAAATGAAGAAGAGGAGAGAGAGACGAAGGAGGAGAGAGAGAGAGAGAGAGAGAGAGAGGAGGAGGAGGAGGAGGAGGAGGAGGAGAGAGGAAGAGAGAGGAGACGAGAGAGAGAGATTTTTGGGATTTTTCAAAAATACGTTTATTGCCCTATTTCTGAAACTATTTCAAAAACTCTGCGCCACTCACACATCCACCACCTCACACGTAACGGGGAACAGAGAGAGAGAGAGAGAGAGGAACGAGGAGGAGAGAGAGAGGAAGAGAGAGGTGAAGGAGAGAGAGGAGGAGAGAGAGAGGAGGAGGAAAGAGAGGGAGAGGACGAGGTTTGGTTAAAAAAATTCCTTTATTCCACTATTGCAGTGAAAACAGAAAAACCCTCTAAAACATCACTTGAAAACAAACAAACAAACAAATAATAGTCAATCAAACAAAAAATTTGCCACAGAACAAGAACAAACACTCGATCAATAGTTCACCACCAGCTCTCCACCAGCGTCCACTGAGCATAAAATACTCCCCGTAGTCCATCTGTCCCTGAAAGCCTGCATATTGTCCATTGCCGTGTAGTAGGCGTGTTCCACCCTGAGTCGGGCTTTCAACAGTCCCTTCATGACTTGCACCGGGTCCTCACTACCGGAACCCCCTGCCCGATTCTTACGCGTCAGCTAGATGGCCAGCTTTGCAGTACCGGACAAAAAGTTCACCAGCGTGTGGACAGCCTTCTTTTTTGGGGAATATTTTGGCCCAAAAATAAACAAATACAAGGAAAAACTCTCTCCAAGACCCTGAAACCATACCATACCAACCCCGCCAGAGAGCGCAAGTTCATCACCTTGACACAGATTTCATAAATAGCCTTTTTCCCCGCTGTCTGAAAACTGTCCAGTTGAGGGGGTTGTAAACGTCAGCAGCTGATTTCCTCCCTCCGGCCCCTACCACTGGGGCGATGAGCAGGGGGGGTTGTACTCACTTTCTTTGTCCCACTGGCCAGACAGAGCATAGTTTCCGGCAACTGCTCTCAGATGTTGTGGCAGGGCGGCACAGACCTCCTTCACTATCCTGTCAGTCAACCTGACAGACACGATGTTGACGCTCTGCCTGAAGGCGACCACAGCTGATGATGTTGATGACATCTTCACTAGATGTCCCAGTTTGGTGCAGCCGGCTTCTCTCAGATGCGTTCGCAGGCTGGTAGACTGCAGCGTTTGAGTACTTATGAACCTGTTGAAGAACAAAGGTTCCTTCAGCAACCACACGCCTGGAGTCTCGTTGGGTTCACGTGAGATGTTAAAAACCTGCCAGGCCTGCAGGACGGCGTCAGCCCAGCCAAGTCCACTTCCTCAGGTTGTAGGAGAAAGAGCTGCTTGTCATATCCCAGCCGCCCAGCCCTCCTCAGCAGTCGAGCAGTGTCCATCCAGCTGGGGCCACAGATATAGAGCAGCTTCTGTGCAGTCTGGAGTCTGAAAGAGATGATCCTGGACTGGATATCAATGATCACCCAAGCCAAAAAAACTCACCAAGCCCAAAAGCCCTGAGTGTAGAAAACAGATAGGAGTGGTCCACCCTGTCGAAAGCCTTCTCCTGATCCAGGGAGACAATACCAACGTATACATCGTGAAATGTACACACATCAAGCACATCCCGAATAAGAAAGATATTGCCCATGACTGTTCTGCCCGGGATACAGTATGTTTGGTCACTATTTACAATTGATTCCAAGTAGTCTCTTAGTCTGTTGGACAAGGCTCTGGAAAGCACCTTGTAGTCCGTGCAAAGCAGGGCCACTGGTCTCCAGTTCTTAAGAAGAGCCAAGTCACCCTTCTTGGGCAGCAAAGAGAGCACTGCTCACTGGCAGGAAACAGGAAATGATCCTGTTTTAAAACATTCCATCAAGACAGCAAAATCCATGGAGAGGCCGTCGATTCCCGGAGTCCTTCCTGCAGCCATCTGGTTCACCGCAGCCGTCAGCTCCTCCAGCGTCAGCTCTCCGTCCAGCGTAGCCATCTCCTCTGGGCTGAGCTGTGGAAGCCCCTCCAGGAGCTCCTTACGGCTCTCTTGGCAGCATGGCATGGGTCCTCATCTCCCTCTGGTCGGTGGTTATCCTGCCTCCTGGGAGCTTCAGACAGGTCATCCGCTTCCTCTGCACCGTCAATCTCTCCAAATTGAAAAAGAACGAGCTTTGGGGATCCATGTCTTTCACTTGGAGAAAACGAGCCCTAACCAGAGCTCCCTTCGCTCTCTCTTGTAGGAAGGAGCTCAACTCCATCCTCCTCTCCTTCAGCAGTTGGCCCACTCTGGGATCCGGGTCTCTCTGAAAGCCTTTCTTATGTTGGCTTCAAGGTCCTTAGCTGCAGACTTTATTACTGCGGTGGCGTTTGAGGTATACTGCTGGCAGCACACACGGATCTGTGCCTTTCCGACCTCCCACCATTGTTTCAGAGAACCGAAACAAACTTTTTCAGCTTTCCACTGCTGCCAAAGAACCTCAAAACCCTGACAAAAAGTGCTGTCCTGCAGAAGTTTATTATTAAAATGCCAGTAGGCGTTAACCCTTTTGTTTGTCTAAAAGGTCAAAGCCCACCTCTCTCTTCACCGCCCCAACAGATTGTATGAACTTTTCAGTGTCACTAAAGTAATCACTCACATTTACAGATTTGTTAAAGGTTTCATCCAAAAATGAGGAGATTTTCTCCAGCGAATACTGATCAGTGCCTTTAAGGCATGTTCCCACATTGGATGCTGTCTCCGATCCACTGCCATACTCCATGTCCTCTCCATCAGCAGACAGCTGGCTTTTGGTCACATCCCCTTCACCCTGTGCTTCCTCTAAGGCTCTGCTGTGATCTCCACCTGCAGAACCTGCAGCTACCTCTTCACAGCCTGACTGTGGTGCTGCTTCGGGACCAAATGTAATGAGGTTCTGAACCACAGAAGCCTCCTGGTTACAAGACCGGCCCTGATCCTCCTCCTCAACCCTGCTGTTATCTAAAGAAACCGTGCAGCTAACCGCAACCCCCACAGCCCCACCTACCGAACCAGCAACGTCCATGGGGCCGGCCACGAGGAGCGCCGCGTCCCCACCATCGGGAAACACAACGTCCGCCGGGCCGGTCACGAGGACCGCCGCAGACCCATCAACGGGACCGGCCGCGTCCAGTAGCGAGCCGCGAGGAGCGCCGCATCCACGGCGCAAGCCACAGCAATACCCGCGTCCGCGACAAGGACCTCCGCACTCTTCTGCTGCTTGTGCGGGCACGCAAAGCGTTTGTGTCCCACCTGTCCACACTCAAAGCGAACACGACCACCGCCTTGTTCATCCTCGACGCGAAGGACAGCTGGTCGTGACCCACCTGCTCCTCCACCAACACGCTGCTGTCCGGGGGACTAACCGGACTCCCTGCCGGATGGACGGGCGTGACGTCTCCGAGGACGCCATGCTCCCAAACCACATCAAACACATGCCACACTGCTCTGCCTCTTACCTGATCATGTGTGAAGTAGAAGAACAGAGAGAACCAAAGCAGTGACGGAAACAAAAATCCAAACTCTGCGCCACTCTCACATCCACCTCTCACACGCTCACCACGCACACCCACTCACAACCGGAAACGGAAACGAGGAGGAGGAGAGAGAGGAGGAGGAGGAGGAGGAGGAGGAGGAGGAGGAGGAGGAGGAGGGAGAGGAGGGAGAGAGGAGGGAGAGAGGATGAGGGAGAGGAGGGAGAGAGGAAGGAGAGATGAGGAGGAGGAGGAGAGAGAGAGAAGAGGAATAATACAAATTAAATGTAGGGCTTTTTTAGGAAGTAAATAGAGAGACATTTGGACATTCAGAGATACAGAGAGAGGAGAAAGACGAAGAGGAAAGAAGAGGAAGACCCAGACGGGATGTTGTGGAGGGAGAGAGAGACATTCAAATGCAGTGGGAAATAAAAGAGAGACAAGCACAGGAGTTAAAGCTCGGTGGATTTAAGCCTGCAGGCGTTTCAGCAGAGCTCGTCTCTCTGGACTATACGCCGCCTTTAATGAATCCACACACACACACACACACACACACACACACACACACACACACACACACACACACACACACACACACACAAAGACACACTGAAAGCGTGTTTTATCTGTTTGCAGTTTTTTGTTGACTTTCTACAATTTGTGAAGAAAAAAAACAAAAACTGTGTTTACGTCAAAACAGAAATATGTGAACATCTCCGGTTGTCCAAACTGGAGGCAGAAGTGATGCGTCACGAAAGCTCGCTATCGCTATGAAAAGAACAACTTTAAAATGATGCGTGACACAATGTGATGTGAATATTTATGTCAATCAAACCCGGAAAGAGCAGAAAGTCGGGGACTCAGCCGGAGAAAGACAAAAGTGACGTCTGTATCTCCAACATCTTGCGAAAACAATGTTTATGTTCCTCAGTGCTCCACCAGAGGGCGACAGAGCGGCCATCTTTACTACGCCTCTCTCTCTCTCTCTCTCTCTCTCTCTCTCTCTGTCTCTCTCTCTCGCTCTCTTTCTCACATAACAAGAAAGGTCTTCATCCCTCTGTCTCCTGGCAGACAGAAAGGACGTTTCCATAACGCAATTTCACGCCAGTAAATTACCCCCCCCCCCCCCGTTAATGTGACACACACACACACACACACACTGAAAGGTAGACGAGACTAAAGAGGAATTCCAGCAGATTAAAGAGCGGGAAAGAGAGCGGGAGGACAGGAGGGGTATAGGCAAAAGAAGGGGGAGAGGAGGAAGAGAAGAGAGGTAAACACAGAGGGGAGAGACAACGGAGAGAGTGTGTGACATTGAGTGAAAGAGAAAGAGAGCGTCGGTGGAAACGACGAGAGGGAGGGAGGCTTTAAAAGGGAATAGGACTCCTTTAATCTACCAGTCTCTCTCCTGCAGCCTCGGGCGAGCCTCCAGCACTCTCTCCCCCTCTCCCTCTCCTCCTCAATCTCTCTCCCTCTCCCTCTCCCTCTCCTCCTCCCTCTCTATCTCCTTCCCTGCTCTCTCTCTCCTCTGCTTCATTAGCGGCGATCAGAGAGTGTACTGATTTAATGGAGGAGTAAGAGGAGAGAGTTAAAGATATAAAACCTCACCTGCAAGAAAGAAAGAGAGGGAGGGAGAGAGAGAGAGTCTGAGACATTTTCTCTTTAGGATGTTGGACTTCACTGGTCTTCACCTCCATGTAGACACCAATCAATGTCATAAATAACCTGTATGAACCCAAAATGAACAGATTTAGCTGTAAGTGAATTGCGCTAAACGGATCAAAGAGATGCTGAAATAACTACATAATGATGCAGATTCATAAAAAGTCTGAATTGATCGTTTGTCAGTTCCGTCTGCAAGACGACAAGCAAACGACTTTTAAAACGTTGGTTTTCTGAATGGAGTTTGGATCCATCTGCTGCAGCTTTATTGTTTGGACCACAGACGAAGACCATCGACCCACACAAATTGCTTCAAATTAAAAGCTCCAAATTAGCCATCATAATTTATCACTATGGCATCACATGTATTGTGAATTTCAGGTTCCATGTGTGCAGTCTGCTGGAGTTATAAAGCATTGTCCCTGTGTGTGTGTGTGTGTGTGTGTGTGTGTGTGTGTGTGTGTGTGTGTGTGTGTGTGTGTGTGTGTGTGTGTGTGTGTGTGTGTGTGTGTGTGTGTGTGTGTGTGTGTGTGCGTGCGTGTGTGTGTGTCCTCTTCCATTGGACATGCTGATACACTGAGCTGCTCTCTGAGGACCTGCAGTCATCTGAACAGGCAGATGTGTGTGTATGTGTGTGTGTATGTGTGTGTGTGTGCGCGTGTGTGTGCGTGTGTGTATTCATTGTGTCGTTATTTACTCTGCCGTACAAACAAAGCAAGGTCACATTCAAGGTGACGCGATCTCACCATCTCTGCCTTAACATACAAACAAGTTATTCCCCCCTCTGTCTCTATGAATAGGCAAGTAGAGAGCAAATGAGCCCGACCAAAGTCAATTACAGCAGCCCTGGGGATGTCGTCTTAAACAATGCTATTAGTTTCTAATAGTTTTTAATTACTGGCCTTCTTTTTATATAAATCACCCCTCGACGTTATCTCTCTTCCTTCTCTGTCGTGCACAAAAACCTATTTGTGCCTGTAATTAAATGGAGTAGAGGGATATGAATTCAGTGCCCCTCGCTTCTGGTCTCTGACTGCTTCTGTTTGAGCGGCTCCTGATTAATGCCAATACATATTGCTTGAGATAACCATTTAGTGGTTAATTTAGCCAAATGTATTAAGGTACGCAGGGCGGAGCAGAGGGTTGGGAGTTATGGGGGGGGCACACACACGCAGTCACACAGCGCTATCTGGTGGAGGGCAGCGGGTCCTTCAGCTCCTTCAGGTGTATTTATTACTCAGTCAGATAATCAGGAAGGTAAAAAACTACTGGTGTTCTGAAGTATCCAGAATGATGAAGAAGTGGAGGGTTTGTTGAAGGGTTTTAATGGTGATGATGAGATGAGGAAGAAATAACGACTGAAATTAAATATAGAAGGAAAAAGAAGTGTTCAATATAAGATTCTTAAATCAACGTATTTCTTTTATCTGGTTGAAACAAATGACCACATCTTCTGTGTCAACTAGGATGTGAGGGAACAAACAGACGTTATAGTTATTGTTTAGCCTCTTTTTGTTGTTGTTTTGTGTCTCTTCTTTGGGCTTTGTGGAAGTGTGTTAAAGCTGCATTCTCTCTAATGTCCACCAGGGGGCGACTCCTTTGGTTGTATAGAAGTCTATATAAATGACTCTACTTCTCTCTTGATTTATTCCCTCAGTAAACATTGTAAACATGAGTTTATGTCTCAATCTCTAGTTCCAAGTCTTCTTCAATACAGCATGATGTTCATTTAGTAAATTATGGTCATTTAGAGTCAAACAGACCATAAAGCAGAGGATGCTTTAGGGCGGGGCTACGAGGTGATTGACAGGCCTCTTGCAAGGTGATTGACAGGTCTCTTACCAGAGACGTATATGGCGACTCTACGTATACCTACTTCCTGTTCTCTGGTTGCAAAGCAAACAAGATGGCGACGGGCGTGTTCTTATAAACAATGAGTATAACTCAGGATTTAAGAGTCTCCTTCAAGTGTTAAGAGACTAGATGGACTACCAGCTAACTTCGAGCTAACGTCTGTACAAACGTTAGCAAAATAATTATCTTTCCTTTCAGTCTGAGCACAAAGTCATCAGACACGCTAACTGCTAACTATACAAGTAAACATATTAGCATGACGTAGCTGAACTTCTCCTGAACACAAACACACACACACACACACACACACACACACACACACACACACAGGCTGGCAATGTGTGTTGGTCTGATTAATGACGGCAGCAGCAGAGCAGCGCTCAGCCAGCTGTCACATGACATCTGATGATTTTTCCTCTCTCTCTCTCTCTCTCTCTCTCTCTCTCTCTCTCTCTCTCTCTCTCTCTCTCTCTCAGTGATAAACAAGGGTCAGTGTGTGACAAAGTACTACCGGTGGTTCCAGAAGAACAGCGGGTACATCTGGATCCAGTCCAGCGCAACGCTCGCCATCAACGCCAAGAACGCCAACGACAAGAACGTCATCTGGGTCAACTACGTCCTGAGGTCAGAGGTCGCCTCGCTCTGTGTCATTACGTCCACGCGTCCCCAGACTTTGTTGAATGAATGATGCACGTGAATACACGATAATGAAGGAATGCAACTAATTTATGAGGCACATTAACATATTCAATGTGAGGTCAGGTTGGATGGTGAATGTTGGTGGACAGCCATTTTCAGGTCTCTCCAGAGATGCTCTCACCAAGGCTCTTCTCCCACGATTGCTCAGTTTGGCTGGACGGCCAGGTCTAGGAAGAGTTCTGGTCATCCCAAACTTCTTCCATTTAAGGATTATGGAGGCCACTGTGCTCGTAGGAACCTTGAGTGCTGCAGACATTCTTTTGTAACCTTGTAACAACTCTGTGACCATTCTTGACTGGCCCAGCCAGAGCCCTGACCTAAACCCAATTGAGCATCTCTGGAGAGACCTGAAAATGGCTGTCCACCAACGTTCACCATCCAACCTGACAGAACTGGAGAGGATCTGCAAGGAAGAATGGCAGAGGATTTCCAAATCCAGGTGTGAAAAACTTGTAGCATCATTCCCAAGAAGACTCATGGCTGTACTAGCTCAAAAGGGTGCTTCTACTCAATACTGAGCAAAGGGTCTGAATACTTGTGTTTGCAAAATGTCTACATTTCTGTTTTGTTCTGTCAAGATGGGGTGCTTAGTGTACATTAATGAGAAATAAAATGAACTTTTTTTTTATTTTAGCAAATGGCTGCAATGAAACAAAGAGTGAAAAATGTAAAGGGGTCTGAATACTTTCCGTACCCACTGTGTGTCTCGGTCACTGATGTACATTCAAGTAATTCAGTTAAAAATCATTCAAGTTTAAAATAATAATAATTTGGAGAAGAAAATTAGTTATTTAGTTAAATATAAGAGAATGTAACAAAAAGGGTCTGAAAGAGTGCAGTTTATTTTTTAATCAAAGACAGAAATAAAACCAAAAGGTACTTAATAAATAGTTTTTTCCACTTATCTAAAAAACAAACTAATTAAAGTAAAGACCTTTTGATCCTACAAAAAGTACAAAGAAACAGCACCGACAATTTATACTGTTTTCTAACATCAAACTCCTAAAATGTTTGTGTGAAATCAGAGTTACACAACCTGGCTCCGCCCCTTTCCTGACTGAAAACCCCCTCTCTGTGTTTCCTTCACAGTAACCACGAGTACAAAGACACCCCCATGGACATCGCCCAGCTGCCCAACCTCCCCGGGAAAACCTCAGAGTCCTCCGAAACCTCTGAGTCAGAGTCAGAGTCCAAAGAAAACTCCGGTAGGTGGAAAGAGAACGGAATAAATTAAATATATTTTAAAGACAGAAAAAGTCTGGACAGGATACAAAAATAATCACCAACATGCATATACAACCTGCATGCTTCCTCCTTCATGTACTACCCGTATGATAACCAGCAGTTGGAGGTATTCAGCCAAAAGATGTTCTATCAGTCGGTGCCAGTGTGCCGGCTGGTGATGAACGCCAACAGCTGCAGGAGCCGAGCGCTCGCTGGCAACGTCGCAAAATAGAACGCTCCCACAGAAAGACATAAAGCTTCAAAATACTTGCACACAGGTGCACGAGAAGGCAACAAACCAGCAAAGACACAACACACGCAGTTAAACTACGACCCAAGACGCTGCAGCTTCTCAATGTTTGAGGCCCTTAAGAAAAAGTAGGAGGTTGGAGGTTAAACAGCAATATTTGACACAACCTTTGTAGCTGTTTACTAGATCAATAACATACATGCTCTCAATAATTCCAGTAGAAATATAATAACAAACACTACAAGGACCTTGACAGAACAAGAGTGTTCATACGGGGGAATTCAAGATCCAGAAACGCAAATGAAGGGTTCATTTAAGACCAACATCTCCAGAGTGCCAACACCGAAGACGATGAAGCTCACGGCAGTGATACCACTGAATTTAAACCAATACGCGGCCTCCACCTTGAGTATAATATTATCAAGTCCTGCAGCTGGTGTTGGCATGATGGGAATCAGTGCCAGCTGTTCCTCTAGCTGGAAGAGAACGGTTCTGGCACCCCGTCGGCTGTAAACCGTCGCCAGCTGCTGCGGGAGGCGGTGATTCAGCCGGGCTCCAACCGGCCCGAGGTGCTCAGGTTCGACATATTCTAAAATGAGAAATCTGGCCCTTTGACCTTTGTGCTGTTAGGATGCAAGCTGTGCCGAGCCGGAGAGGACACGGGGACAGGTGCCAAAAAACTAAAGTATTTTTTATTTTATTTCTGCCCCAAATGCTCACTGGAGGATGCTGTGGATTAATCCGCCACTGAAAGTAGTCCCCACAAAATTTGCTATTTCATGCAGGTAGTTTCCAGATGTTCTGAGAAACCTTTTTAAACATTAAACTTTATATATTTGTGTTTTTATCCAAAACAGTGTCACTCCCAACTCGTCCGTTTTTGGACGTGTCTGCTTTTTGCTTATCACATGCATTCAGTGTCTTTTCAAAATAAAGTTCCAACGGAGGTTGTCAGTTTAGGCAATAGAAGTACCTGATAAAGGTTTAGGAAAAAGATTGAATTTTCGGGTTAAAATATGTTTGACACAGCCTCCAATGTGCTTTAAATTAAGTATAATATAGAGCGGGATCAGAGAGCAATTATCTTATTGTTTGATAGAGATAACTCTATAATATAAAGGATGTAAAAGATTTTTTTTTAAAACAGAAGGAGCAAAGATATATATATATATATATATATATATATATATATGGAAAAAAAAATTCCTACAATGCAACTTGATGGTGTCTTTAATTAGACCCTCCCTGCCGGCTTGGTTCCTTTCAAACTCTTCTAAATCCAAGCTGATATAACACCAATGACAATAAAATCCCAATAAATTCACATTTAAAATAATGGAATGACATTTTAGTAATTATTAGGAAAAGCCTGTTTCCATCATGATAACGTTTAGTGGACTGTGGAAACATCGGGACAACAATAATGGGAACAATTCCAGGAATTTACGGTTTAAATATATACAAATCTTGGAAGGAAATCAACCTTCAGCTCTTGTGTCTCTTTGACCCTTCACCTCCTTTCCTAACTGTCTATCTCTATGCAGATGATTATACGTTCTTTAGCGCAAAAGGTATAAAAGCCAAATGTTCAGTTTGATCTGAGCTCATTTTGCAAACGCTATTAAAAAAAATTAAAACCCACTTGGTTCTAAATCCTAATTTCAGATTTCCTCTCCAGTGTTTAAAAAAATCCCTCCCCGACTGTGTGAAACGTTTAAGACTCAAGGTCCATTTTTTATTTGATCCCAACCTGAGAATAAATCTGTTACGGCTTTGGAAAACGCACTTAATGGAGATACAAGCCCCCCCCGCCCCGAGACGAAGCAATTGAGTCGACAATACAGGTGCCAGGAGGGAGTCAGAGTGCTGCCAGCTGGTCAGCCGCTGCCCTCAGTGTGTACTGGCAGGGTTTGAAGTGTGTGTGTGTTTGTGAGTGTGTGCGTATGTATGTGCGTGTGCGTGTGTGTGTGCGTGTGTGTGTGTGTCTGTGTGTGTGTCTGTGCGTGTGTAATGGGCTGGACAGAGCCAAGATGCCAGAACAGCAGCAGCTACAGATACTGAACACACATCTGTGCAGACATAACACAACACATGGAAAACCCTGTCTGTGAAAATGAAAACAGGATCAACGACTGAGAGTCGCTGCGCGGGAACTCAAACACACAAACTGAATCCATCGTAGTCCAATTGAGGGAGGAACGGTAGAGCCTGGTACCTTTCGTCTGATGTCACAATTATTTGATGAAAAATCAAATTGTTGTTCATTCATGTTTGCAAGAGGATAAACCATGATAGTATTTAGTGATCTCCTGACCGGACCTGGAGACCCGACATTAGGCCTGAATGTCATTTGCACGCAAGAAATGTTGTTTTTTTTTGCAAATTTTTTAGCAAATTCCCATTTCCAAGGGAAAGGATGTAGACATGTACTAACGGCATCGTACCAATATAGTCAGGATGACAACGCTAACGTGCCAATAAGCACTTAGAACACAAAGTACAGCTTAGGCTGCTGGGAAATTCTTACAGTTGCAGGTTAGGGTTAGGTTCATAAAGAAAAGTACTTGACAAATGCAAATTTGACCAGATGGTGGTGGAAAATTCAAAGTTATTACAAAATGTATGGCACCGGAAGTCATCAAAGAGGATTCATCCTCTGGGGACCAAGAATGTCTGTACAATATGTTATGTCAATTACATTGAATATTTTGTTGAGATATTTCGGTCTAAATCCGGGGTTTTGAACCAATGTATTTATGAATCCGAGGTTTTGAACCAACGTATATCTAAATCCAGGGTTTTGAACAAACGTATATCTGAATCCAGGGGTTTGAACCAACATATATCTAAATCCAGGGTTTTGAACCAGAGTATATCTAAATCCAGGGTTTTGAACCAACATTTATATCTGAATCCAGGGTTTTGAACAAACGTATATCTGAATCCATGGGGTTTTGAACCAACATATATCTGAATTCAGTGTTTTGAACCAGAGTATATCTGAATCCGGGGTTTTGAACAAACGCATATCTGAATCCGGGGTTTTTGAACCAGCATATATGTGATTCCAGGGTTTTGAACCAACGTCTATATCTGACTCTGGGGCTTTGAACCAACTTATATCTGAATCCAGGGTTTTGAACCAAAGTATATCTGAATCCAGGGTTTTTAACGAACGTATATCTGATTCCGGGGTTTTCAACCAATGTATATCTGAATCCAGGGTTTTGAACAAACGTATATCTGATTCCGTGGTTTTTAACCAATGTGTATCTTTCTCCTCAACAGACAACGAGAACGCCAAGTCCGAGGGGAAGCAGAGCCACCAATCAGAGCGCGAGGACCCGGAGACGGATAGCAAGCGGCAGCAGCAGCCCGGCCAACCGCATTGCTCCTCCGAACAGGAAATGAAGCGCCAGGAGGAAGGAGACAGCTCGAGCAACCCCGAGAGCCAGGAGAGTGACGACAGTCTGGAAGCCTCAGATGGAGAGGGGGAGGAACCGGAGGAGGTCAGGGGGGGAGGAGGAGGAGGAGGAGGAGACGGTGGAGACTGTGGAGATGGAGGAGGAAGGCTTGGGAGGTTAGCAGGACTAGGAGGGTTAGGGGCACTGGGCTCCATCGGAGGACTAGGCAATCTGGGCGGGCTTCATATTAAGGTCGAGCACTACGGAGAAGGAGAAGAAGTCCAGCTGCACAACTCACAGACTTCTTCATCGGAGGAGGAGGAGGAGGAGGAGGAGGAAGAGGACGAGGAGGAGGAGGAAGAAGACGAAGGCGCGCAAGACTGTGACAGTGCCGACGGCGGCAGCAAACTCCGGAAGAGGCGGAAGAGGAGGAAAGTGCAGAAGTGGGACGGATCCCGCAGCAAGAGGCTCCGCCTCTCCTCGCCCACCGAGCACAGCCCCGATGCCACCATGGGCGACACCACGACGCTGGGCGACCCCTCGCAGGCCATGCCTACCAACTCCTCCTCCCACCTCCTCAGCTCCGCCGGCTCCCCGAACTGCACAGGGCCGACGTCCTCGGTCCTGAAAATCAAGACGGAGATGGCGGAGCCGATCAACTTCGACAACGACAGCAGCATCTGGAACTTCCCGCCCAACAGGGAGATCTCCAGGAACGAGTCCCCATACAGCATGACCTCCAAGCCACCGGCCGCCCCGGGGAGCCACGAGAACTTCCCATCCCCCCAGGGAGGCGGTCTGCAGGTCGCCATCCCCGACTCTGTCCTCACCCCTCCCGGAACCGAGGGAGGCGCAGGAGGAGCGAGGAAGCCTCCTTACAACGGAAGCTCCGCTCCATCCTCCGCTTCCAGCGCCGGCGCCTCCTCGGCGGACCCCCTGTCGCCTCCGCTCTCCGCCTCGCCGCGGGACAAGCAGCAAGGCACCCCCACCACCTCCTCTTCCTCGTCCTCATCGACTTCGTCCTCGTCGCTGCTGTACTCCGGCGAACTCGAGGCCCTGCAGCGTCTGCAGGCCAGCAACGTGGTGCTTCCGCTGGTCCACCGGGTCACGGGGACCCTGGCCTCCACCGCCGCGACGGCCCCGCGGGTCTACACCACCGGCACCATCAGGTACGCGCCGGCGGACGTCACCCTCGCCATGGCGCAGGGCAACCTCCTCCCCAACGCCGCCATGAACTTCGTCGACGGCTCGGGCTTCGGCCTGGACCCCAAGACGCCCATGGAGATGCTGTACCACCACGTGCACCGGCTCAACATGTCGGCGGCAGCCGCGGCGGCAGGCGGTGGCGGCCCGTTCGTCGGATCTCCGGCGGCCATGGGTGGCAATGGCGGCCTGGGAGGCCAGATGCCGACGGCGGCCAACGTTTTTACCACAGCGGAAGGACTTTTCTCGACGCTTCCGTTCCCGGTGTACGGCAACGGGATCCACGCCACGCAGACGAGTCTGGAGAGGAAAGAGGATTAACGCGAGACGTTCGAGACCGCGATACTGTGTTTCTGGAATAGAAAAAAAAAGACTACTCACTAGTAAAGGAACTGAGAAGAAAGACTATTTACTTGCTATCTTTTATCAACACAGCACTGTGTTTCCGAGAGGGGAGAAAGGACAGGAAAGGATGACAAATGTACTCCAGCACTTTGAATCTGAGCAACTGAGCTTGTGTAATAGACATGAATGACCCTCAAACATGTCCCCGACCTTTTCTATCTTGTTTCTCTCTCATCCTCTCCTCCTCCTCCTTCCTCTCCATCTCTCTATCTCTCTCTTTTTGCTCCTGTTTCTTGCGATCAGCAACTTTTTTCTTCTTCTCTCGAACAAATGAACAACAAAAAAACTGTTCTTTATTGTAAAGAACTCCTTTTTTCCCCCTTTTCTTTTTTGCCTACAGAGAATTCATATTGCTGAAAGGACTCCGCTGGAGCCGGACGGGAATAATTTGTATTGTTTTGACTTTTGTTTCAGTTGCGTCTTTGTGAAGATGCTGATTGTGCGTATTTAAAGGAGGACGGTAACAGGGATTTGTAATGGACAGAAGAAGAAAAAAACTCTATGCGGGCGCTTCTCCACGTGTCTCTTGATGTGATCAAGGCTTTTGGAAAAGGACGTTTTTAAAGCATGAGCGGAAGAGGAGCTCTCAGAGATTTTTTTTTTTTAGGACGCTTCTCGATTGAGGGAATAGTTTAGAGAATTAATGCTGTTTTCCTCTCATTTCCTTCCCTTTTTTTAATAAAATATTCTAGCTCAGATTTAACTTACGAATCAAAAGCATTAAGAAGAAAAGACAAACAAACAAAACAAACAAAAAAAGCAATTTCAGCCGGGTAACGACCTGTGAATTATCGAATGTTACTACATCCTCTTTTATCCCAGGAGTTTACTTACAGGTCTTGCACCAAAAATAACCCTCTCTACATCTCCTCCCATCTCAATACGCCTCTCTCTCTCTCTCTCTCGCTCTCTCTCTCGCTCTCGCTCTCTCTCTCTCGCTCTCTCTCGCTCTCTCTCTCGCTCTCTCTCCCTTCCCCCCGCCGGATCTTTGCTCTCTACGTCTACATTTCCTCCCGTCGATTTACAGATTCATGGTGCTACCGACCGACCAGTAACCCTGATTCAGCTGGCTGATGCGGGTGCTGTAAATGAACCCACAGCTCGTTGACAGCCTGATCGTGTTTTTTGTTTGTTTGTTTGTTTTGGAGGGGGGAAACTATTTTAACGTTATATTTTTCTGTTGCTTTTCTTAATCTTCTGACCTTCAGGAAAGTCAGAAACACAGCAAGAACCTTAGGACCTCTAAATGAGCAACGTCATCTCCATAATGTCCCTCCTTTTGTTTGTCTGAAGAAGACGCCCGATCAGATTGGGCCTGGAGGGGCGGGGCTTCCACACGGCAGCCTGGAGGTGATTGGTGGAATTTTAGGCTTCATAGTGTTGTTTTTTATTTCTATGTATTTTCTAACTTAATCACTTTTAATTCTCAGTGAGACTGAGGCTAATACGCTAGTGACGCTAACTTGAAAAATGAATGTTGAAAACCTCGACCGGCTCCTGTTTGATTGTTTAGTTTTATTTTGTACTATAACTATTCTTCGTCTTTCCTCCTCCTCCTCCTCCTCCTCCTCCTCCTCCTCCTCCTCCTCCTCCTCCTCCTCCTCCTCCCCCTCTTCCTAAACCAGAACCACCTCCACAAGATTTTCCTAAACAATCCACTCTCTTCCATCTCATCGCCGGACCCTGTGATAAAAAATAAAAGAAACACACATATCAACAAGGAGATTGTAATAAAGACATGCATTTTCAATCAATCTATCAAACAATCAAAATCAATAACTATGAGAAAAAAAATATCTTTTTTGAGGAAGAGAAAAAAAATCACATTCCTTTAAACAATGTTGTCTTTGTCGTTGTTCTTCCGTTGTGTGTTTTTTCTTCCCCCAGCCTCACGTTGCCAAAAAAAAGAGTAAATCTTACAAGTTTAGTGTTTTAAAAGCACTGTGATTCACGTTCATTTGTACTTTTTTTTTCTCTCTCTTCTACGTTTTTTTTTTTAAAAGAGGAAAAAATTAATAAAGATGAGTACAAGTAATAGTTCAAACGGTAAAAAGAAGAAGAAAAAAAACTGTCACTTCATCCATGTTTTTAAAGTTGGCAGCCCCGTCTTTACCATCCCGTCATACCTTATTACCCAGTGTGATTACGCCGTAAAAACGTGTTGCCGATGTGTTTAGTGTCACTGGCTGTCAAAGAGTCTTTCATGGCGACTTCTCTCTCTGTGTGTGTTGACTATATGCAGTATATACTGAGCTACTGTAGCTGTTTTTGTCCTTTGTCTTCTCTGTGCTCTCTAGTGTGGGGGAGGGGAAGGGGCGGGGCTTAGTGGGGATAAGGGGTGGAGTCTCCGCGTCCCTGCCTCTTTCTCCGTCTCCCTCTATCTGCAGTCTTAGTGAAACCAGTGGAGGTTCGTGGAATTTCGTGTTCGGTGGCCTTTGCAAAAAAAAAATTGTAGAGTCCACCTTTTGTTCCGCTGCTTCCTTTTTGTCTTTGGTTATTTTTTTTTATTTTTTTTGGGGGCGGGGTTTTCTAATCCTCTCTCTTTCTCTCTCTCTGCTATTGCTTTTTGCTGTTGTGTAGTCTTATACAAACCTCTTTATCTTGCTGTCCTTTCTCTCAGAGATGAAAACGATTCTTTAACTAGCTCAAAGGTTTATGGAGCCATGTTTATTGCCGCTAAGGAATTCTGGGAAACGCATTTTCCAGCTCTTGCGTACAAAGTATTAAATAACTAATACATATTTACACATATAATTCAAATTATGATGAGGAAAAAGCCTAAAGTAGCATTTTAGATTGTAGTCCTGAAAAAAAAAAAAAAAAAAAGCCTCAGTTGTGAAACATTTCCCAGAGTCCCTTGGGGCTTCCTGTGTGCATTGGGTGTATTTCATTGGTTCGCACCGAAACTTGTTGACTTCCTGCGCAAACTTCTCTCACGGGACGAAGAAAGTTACACAAGTGGTTCAAGGGTAGGAGAAGAAGAAAATAATCACTATTTCAGGACACAAAATAAAAAAGAATAAAAAAAAACTGATTTTAAAGATTTCTAAAGAAATTAAAAGAAGAAAAAAATATTTCGCACTATAAATCTATTTTTATAGGTGTTTTGGAAAAAAAACTGAACTGCATGTTTAGTAAGTTCGTCCGATGAGTTTCAAGTGATCGAGTCCCTCGTTTTTATTTGTTTGTTTGCTTTTTTTTTTTTTTTCGGGTCCAGTGTTTGTTTTTTGTTTTTTTAAGTGTGTCGATCCCAAACGGGGGAGGAACCCGACGGAGGAAGAATAAAGTCTGTATTGTCGAAACCGACGCCTCTAATCTCCCCTTCACATCAGGAAAAAACAATCTGTAGCGTCTGTGCTTTCTGTGAGGAATCAATGTCTTGTTACTGCGACGGAAAATGTTTAAATCGACTGTGAAAAAAAGAAGCAAACACAGGTTTATGAAATTTTAGCAAGGGGTTTATTTATTTTCGCGTTCCATGGAGGGGAATGTGATCGGTCCACCCGATCTGTCGGTGGTCGAATGTTAAATTCAGTCATTTTCAGGAGCATTTTGTTTCCGCGCTCCTCTGGATTTTAGCGTTTTCTACTTTTGCGTTATTTGCGTGAACGGGGCCGGGGCTTGGGGCGGGGCACAAATGAATGGGAGGGCCCCATTTGGTTAAATGGGCGGGGTTAGGGGTTGGGGGAGTGGCACATTACTCAGACGAAACCAGGAAATACACCCACATGTAACAAAAACCAAACAGCCGGTCCAAGCTGTTTCAATGTTTTTCTGTGTTTTATGTCGAAAAATGAAAACTTTGCTGGTGATTTTAAAAACGTGAAAAACCCTTAATCACAGCTGCTGTCAAAATACATAGTGTTTAAGAATTACAAATATTGAAAAATCACTTAATTTACCTGTGAAGAAACTGTGTCTGTGTTTTTAACTATTTCTTGTACAATTATACAGATTCTTTTATGAGGAACTTGGTGCCAAGTAGCTGAAATACAGGAGAGGGGGAATCTCTTATTATCAATGTTAACAGTGTTATACAATTCTAAATACAAACAAATTAAAATATTAAAAAAGAGAAAACTATGGTACATTTCTATTTTTTGTTTTGAAAAAAAACAAACACATGACTAACTGATGCTAACTTTGAGTGCCTGGCTTATTTTTTATTATTATTTTGGAAGACATCTTTTTGAGTTTTACCATGAATAATGCTGCAAATCCGAAAAATGTACATACTTCATTTTTATAGCAGTTGTTCTTTTATAAGTTTACTAGGTTCTCATCCGCTCAGAGGAACGTGCCACGCACATGGTTGACTTTCTGTAACCCGTTTTTTCACCATCTTACAGGTGCCATATTCATAATAAAAATTTCTCTCGAATTTGTTACCAGATTGCATCATTTCTTCTGTTTGACACCTTCAGCCAAAAATAATACAGATTCTGCCACATATTTTTTATTCTGAAGCGCAGAAGGGTTCTGCTTGTTTTTTGCTTCCTGTTCAGAAGATTCTGCTGCATCTTATTAAGATTAAAAGCAAAAAAATGGGAGATTAATTCATGTTTAATGCAGAAAAAAAAATGATATTAGAATTCACAGATAGATAAATAAATCATATTTCCCCTTTTCACTCCGTCTCCTTGACCTTCCTCTCAGCATTTAGTTGGACGGATCAGAGGAGACGATGCAGAGTGGAGGAGGCCCCCCGAGGCGTTAAAAAAAATTAAAAAAAGAAAGAAAAAGAAAGAAAGAAACGAAGCTCCCGTCTGGGTCTGCAACCAGCAGGGAGCTGGAGGTGGATGCATCACCTGGTCACTGGTCCTTTACTGGTTTACTGGTCCGTCTCACTTTCTTCTGCTGCACAACCACTCGGTGCCTCGTGAAGATCCATCCCAGCAACATAAGCCCCCAAAAACAGTTCCAAGAACCAGAGGAGCTGATTTCAGAAAGTTAAAATGAAACAAAAAGGCTTTCCATTAATGGTCACCACTCAGAAACATGCAAGACTTTCAAAATGATGTGTATAGTCTGTGTTTGGAGCTTTATGCATGTTATTGAAAATAAAATAAAATGCTTAATTATCTTCAATTGCAGGAGTTTTAACAAGTCTGGAGTCTAATAAAAGCCAGAGGTCCGTTAATATTTAGAACAATGATCGATTGAGAAATGAGGGATGAACTATTTAATTCAATTCAATTCAGTTTATTTTATATAGCCCAACATCACACATACAAGTTTGCCTCGGAGGGCTTTACAATCTGTACACATAACATCCCTGTCCCGGGACCTCACATTGGATCAGGAAAAACTACCCCCAAATAAAGATAGTAACAACCCTTTCACAGGGAAAAAAGGGAAGAAACCTGAGGGAGAGCAACAGAGGAGGATCCCTCTCCCAGGATGGACAGAAGCAATAGATGTCATGTGGCCAGAATGAATAACGTAACGGAGTTAAAGCACATTCAATGAATATGACAGAAAATATTCATATAATGAGTAGTAGGCATGGTCCATGATCCAGATAACCACGATCCATGAAGCAGAAGGAGGTAGAGAGGAGGGGAGGGGGGATCAGCAGGGCCATGGCAGCAGGCAGGACCGGTTCCAGGCAACCATGAATCCATGGAAAAAGAAAGTAAAGTTAGTAATGTGCATTGAAGGGACAATAATTTATCCAGAAGGAGAGAAAGAAGAGGAGAAGAGGAGAGGAGGAGCGAAAGAGGAAGAGAAGAAGAGAAGAGAAGAAGAGGAGCTCAGTATATCCTAAGATGTCCCCCAGCAGTCTAGGCCTATAGCAGCATATCTAGGGCCTGGACCAGGACAAACCTGAGCCAGCCCTGACTATAAGCCTGAAACAGCCCTAAGTATAAGCGCTATCAAAGAGGAAAGTCTTAAGTCTACTCTTAAATGAGGTGACCGTGCCTGCCCCACCGGACTGAAAGTGGAAGCTGATTCCACAGAAGAGGAGCCCGATAACTGAAAGCTCTAGCCCCCAACCTACTTTTTAAGACTCTGGGAACCACAAGTAACCCTGCATTCAGTGAGCGTAACGCTCTAGTGGGGTAATATGGCACTATAAGCTCCTTAAAATATGATGGTGCATCACCAGTTAAGGCTTTGTAGGTAAGGAGAAGGATTTTAAATATGATTCTCGATATTACAGGAAGCCAGTGGAGAGCAGCTAGTACAGGAGTAATGTGATCTCTCTTCCACGTCCTTGTTAGTACACGAGCTGCAGCATTCTGGATTAACTGGAGAGACCCAGGGAATTACTGGAGCAGCCTGATAATAAGGAGTTACAGTAATCCAGTCTTGAAGTAACAAATGCATGGATCAATGTTTCTGCATCGCTTTGAGACAGGATGTGCCGGATTTTTGAGATGTTCTGTAGGTGAAAAAAGGCAGTCCTTGAGATTTGTTTCACGTGGGAGCCAAAGGACAGGTCCTGGTCAAAAATAACTCTGAGATTCCTTACGGTGGTGGTGGATGACAGAGCGATGCCATCCAGAGAAACCATATCATCAGATAATTGATTCCTGAGGTGTTCTGGGCCGAGTAAAATAACTTCAGTCTTGTCCGAGTTCAGTAGCAGGAAGTTGCAGGTCATCCAGGTTTTGATGTCTTTAAGACACGCTTGAAGTTTAGCGACCTGGTGGATTTCATCTGGCTTGATCGACAGATATAGTTGAGTATCATCGGCATAGCAGTGAAAGTTTATTGCGTGTTTTCTGATAATATTGTCTAAAGGAAGCATATATAAGGTGAATAAAATTGGTCCAAGCACAGAACCTTGTGGAACTCCATGACGAACACCGGTGGTCATCGAGGCCTCTTCGTTTACAAATACAAACTGAGATCGATCTGATAAATACGACTTTAACCAGCTTAGTGCTGTACCTTTAATACCAATCAACTGGTCTAGTCTCTGTAATAAGATGTCATGGTCAATGGTGTTGAATGCTGCACTAAGGTCTAACGAGACAAGTACAGAGACAAGTCCCCTATCGGATGCAACTAGAAGGTCATTAGTAATTGTCACTAGTGCTGTCTCTGTGCTATGATGCTTTCTAAATCCTGACTGAAACTCCTCAAATAAGCTATTGTTATGTAAAAAGTCACACAACTGATTTGCGACTACCTTCTCCAGTATCTTAGAGAGGAAGGGAAGGTTAGAGATAGGTCTGTAGTTAGCCAACACCTCTGGATCCAGGGTGGGCTTCTTAAGAAGAGGTTTGATTACAGCTACTTTAAAAGACTGTGGTGCATGCCCAATTAGTAAAGACCCCTTGATAATATCTAGTAGAGAGACGCTAATTAAAGGTAAAACTTCCTTAAACAGCTTTGTCGGAACGGGGTCCAGGAGACAGGTAGAAGATGTAGAAGTAGAAACCATTGAAGACAGTTGGTCAAGGTTGATGGTAAAAAATCTATCCAGACACACAACAGGGCCCACAGCCTCCTCCATGACCATCCCACCTGAGGATGGACCGGCAGTAGTCGAGGGCAGGAGATCACCGATCCTGTCTCCAATAGCCAGAATCTTACCATTGAAGAAGTTCATGAAGTCATTACTACTGAGGTCTATAGGAATACACGGATCCACCGAGCTATGACTCTCAGCCAGCCTGGCCACAGTGCTAAAGAGAAAGCTAGGGTTATTCTTGTTTTTCTCTATTAGTGATGAGTAGTAGGCTCCTCTGGCATTACGGAGGGCCTTCTTATATGTTCTCAGACTATTCCGCCAAACCAACTGGGACTCCTCCAGACCGTTGGAATGCCATATGCCCTCAAGCTTCCGTGATGTTTGCTTCAATATGCGGGTCTGAGGGTTGTACCATGGAGCGAGCCTCCTTTGCTTAATGATCCTCTTTTTTAGAGGGGCTATCAAGTCTCAGTGAGCCAGTAGCACCATCGATGAACTGATCAATCTGGGAGGGAGTAAAGTTAGCACAGAAGTCCTCTGTTATATTGAGACATGGTAATGAATCAAATACAGAAGGAATCGCTTCCTTAAATCTAGCAACAGCACTGTCAGTTAGACATCTGGTGTAAAAACTCTTGCCTAACGCTGTACAATCCGGGAGTATGAACTCAAAAGTTATAAGGCAATGGTCTGATAAAAGAGGGTTCTGTGGAAACACTACTAAATGCTCCACGTCAATGCCATATGTAAGAACAAGGTCGAGGGTGTGGTTAAAGCAGTGAGTCGGTTCCTGTACTCTCTGACAGAATCCAATCGAATCCAACAATGCGCTAAATGCAACACTAAGGCTATCATTGCCGACATCCACATGAATATTAAAATCCCCTACAATAATAACCTTATCAGTCTTAAGGACCAAACTTCACAAAAACTCTGAAATAAATTCTGAATACGTACCTGGTGCCCGGTATACCACAACAAACATAATTGGCAGTACTGTTTTCCAGGATGGATGTGAAAGACTAAGGCCAAGGCTTTCAAATGAGTTGCAATTCAATCCAGACCCATTAACAGACGCGAGTCAAAGATGGCAGCTACTCCACCTCCTCGGCCGGTGCCTCGAGGAATGTGAGTATTAATATGACTTGGAAGAGTAGATTCATTTAGGCTGACATATTCCTCATGCCTCAGCCAGGTTTCAGTAAGACAGAACACATCAATATGATTGTCTGATATTAATTCATTTACTAATACAGCTTTAGAAGACAAATATCTAATATTTAGGAGGGTTAGGGAACATTTAGGGTTCAGGAACATTTAAATAGCAGCTTTGGCTTAAATGTGGCCCTTAAATTAAATGTGTTTCAGACCTCGAACACCTCACCAACTCCCAGCATCCCTCCATCCTACTTCCTGTCCATTATTTCACATCATGTGATATTAAGCCGTTGCTTTGCTACGGACGAACGACCCTTCAGGTTGAAACGTTACATTAATAGAAACACCGAAATGTAAATAACGACCGCTTCTCAGCTGTGACAGATGATTTGTGTGTTTTGCTTTTAACACAAAAACAAAAACAACCAACATGTGTACATTGTTTGACTCTAAATGACCATCATTTACTAAATGAACATCATGCTGTATTGAAGAAGACTTGAAACTAGAAATTGAGACATGAACTCATGTTTACAATGTTTACTGAGGGAATAAATCAAGAGAGAAGTAGAGGTATTTATATAGACTTCTATACAAACAGAGTCGCCCCCCTGCTGGTCAGTAGAGATAATGCAGCTTTAACACAGGAAGCATATACTTCTATACAAACAGAGGAGTCACCCCCTGCTGGTCAGTAGAGAGAATGCAGCTTAAACACATGAAGCATAGACTTCTATACATCCAGAGGAGTTGCCCCCTGGTGGTCAGTAGAGAGAATGGATCTTTAACACATGAACTCATGTTTACAATGTTTACTGAGGGAATAATTTAAGAGAGAAGAATTCTGCAGAAAGTCACCAATTAACACGGTCACTGGTTAAACAGCAACACCTGTTGCTCGGACCGCGACCTTTGTTAGGCTCCACAATTGTTAAAACTTTGAAAAAAAAGTTTGATAAATTAAGCTTTATATTTTATTTTCAATAACATGCATGAAGTTCCAAACGCAGACGATAGATATAATTTAGAATTTCCACATTTGTTGACCGTTAAAAGTCCTGTGAACCTTCGTGTCGCTGCACGTTTCTGAGTTTAAACCAGAACTGGTTTTCCCTTCTGACACTTATATATCGATCTTGCAGCTCCACAGATTGCATCCTGAGAATTATTTATCTCTTATCCCACAATGCAACATGAACGACAGCTGGTCATAGATGAATATAATAATGTATAAATGATCTTTCCAGCAGCGCAGAGAGACTCCGAGGGATCTTTACAAAAACAAATGTTCTTCTTCTTCAGAAACTTAAACGTCACATCGTGTCTCCCTAAATACTCGTACAGTTTTTTTTGTGATGCTTTGATTCCTGATGCATGTTGGGAATTAGGGAGATCAGCCCCCGCAGATGAAAAAAAAAATATATATATATTAGTTTTCATCTCTAATGCTTTGTTTCATCACCCGTCCATCACACCGAGGATGAAAGGCTGCTCGTTATGCCGCCGGTGGACGACGGACGCTGTCGGATCTAAATTCCACATCAGACCTCTTCACCGAGATGGACAGCCAGAGGTTATTAGAAGGAGCTTGAGGTCCGAGCTCTCTCTCTCTCTCACACACACACACACACACACACACACACACACACACACAGCAGCGCTGCCTGTGATCTATGATTCATGTGCACTCATTTAAAATAGTGTGAAATATTTAAAGTTGGCTGGTCGGCCTCAGAGGGTCGACTCACTGACCTCTCCACTCTTATTACTGTGGAGGAGGAGGAGGAGGAGGAGGAGGAGGAGGAGGAGGAGGAGGAGGTGATGGGGTAGAAAGGGAGAGGAAGGTAATAAAAGTAAGAGACGAAAAGGACGGAGAGGCGGATGGATACAGACTTCATGAGTTGGTTCACTCCTTTAGTCTTCATGTTCATGTTTAAATGTTTCTTGTCATTTTCAGTCCAAACCAGGAATCAACCTCCGGTTCTGAAGAGTAAAGTCTATGCTTTATGTGTTAAAGCTGCATTCTCTCTACTGACCATCATGGGGCGACTCCTCTGGTTGTATAGAAGTCTATGCTTCATGTGTTAAAGCTGCATTATCTCTCCTGATCACCAGGGGGCGACTCCTCTGGTTGTATAGAAGTCTATGCTTCTTGTGTTAAAGCTGCATTCTCTCTAGAGGCCACCCCCCTGGTGTCTACTCCTCTGGTTGTAGATATGGTTTTAGATATTTACGTTTTATTCTCCTTTTTTGGTGTTTTTAATGTTCTTATTTAGAACATTAGTGACGTGTGACCTTTGACCCTCCTCTCACTTTTTTGAGCTTTCACCCACCTCTCACAGTCTTCTTCAAGCAATTGGTTACAGATTTGTGCATGCAGTTGTGGTGTGTTCATGGGTACTGAGCTTAAAAACACAAAAAAAGCAGTATATGTTGTGTTGTTTTTTGTTCTTTCTTCTTTATACTTCAGGTGCCAATCTGGTGATTGGTTGCCACCTTTGCAGGCCAATCCTGCTTTGTTTGATGCCATGTACACACTGACACTGCTAGGCGGGAAGTGTGTGTGTGTGTGTGAGTGTGTGTGACTGAGAGAGAGAGAGAGAGAGAGAGAGAGAGAGAGAGAGAGAGAGGTTGAGGACAGCAAATGAGTTTGGGGTATCCTGTACATTTGTGCGCTCACGAAGGTACTTTGTGTCTAGAACATCAGGTTATTGGTCGGTGCTCCCGCTGTATTTGTTTTGGTATAACCTTTGTTTAGAGAAGCATGAAGCCATGTTGTTTGTTTCTTAGGCCTAGTTTTGTTATCTTGATCTATTTGTTTGGCTCGCCCACACCTGTCCCACTTCATGGAGAACATTAGTTTTTTTCTGTTGGCCACAACCGCGTGTAAATTTTGTTTAAAACGTTACTCCTACTTTTGACTTTCTTTCACATATTCTTTGGCTGTCACGTGTTCCATATATGTCACTTATCCCCTTGACTGAAAAGGTGACGTCATAGTTTGGTAATGATGATGAAAGACTGCAGGTTTTATCTTAAAACGTGTTCCTTTTTACAATTGTTTAAGTAGGTGTTGATTATTATTTTTTTCTGTTGCATTAATGTGTTTACCCTATCACATTCTTTTTCATCAACTCTATGTATTCTACGGTGCTGCTTAGCTTTTACATTGTACGTCCGTAGACGCAGGAGCAGAATAAATTCGGCTCATGGAAGAGAATAAAAGGTATTATATGTAAGATGAGACTCGAACGCGACTGTATTAAAACACAAAGGTGGATTATCTTCACCACAGAGATGAACGCGTCCTCACATGCCGGTGGAGCTGCAGCGACACCTAGAGGACCGACACGGAACTGCAGGTGAGCTCTAATCACTTTTATTATGCAGCAATCTTAATCATTTTATTCATTCTGGAAGTCTTATTTCTTGTTTGTGTCCCATCAACAGCATGTTGAATTAAAAACATGAAGTTATGTTTTTATTTTTACATGAGCGGCATTTGGATGTATAATTTATTTCTGCAAAATCTCTTACTGTTTGTATTAAAAGTATTTGCAATTCATTTGCAGCTATTAACTCAAAATACTAGATATATTTATACTGTATGTGTGTCCCATCTTTTAATAAAAAAATCTAACCGATTCCAAATATGATAGTTTACATTTTTATTGCACAAATATTTATAAGAAATAAAACGCAAATAAATTAGCTTTTTATTGTGAAAATATTTTTATCCAGCATGAACATCCTTATTCTTGAGAAACTCACTGTGAAAATGATTTTAATGTCTACATCTGACAGCTGAATGAAACGTGTTCACAGTTTTATGCAAACTGAGGGACCAAGTGGGTGGAGCTTAATCTCCTCAGTCATTTAAATGGGACGAAAGTTTATTGTGTTTGTAACTTCCTTTAAATTCCCTTTCCCATAGTGTTTTATACTAACATGTGCATCATAAGCATTTGATTGACAGGGACCAAAATAACTGTGCCCAGATTCTGATCATCCATTCATAAAAAAATATGGCACACAAACCAGTAGATCAGTGAACATTTGTATTGTACGTTTCATTCTTAAAAATAAAAGCTTTATTCAATACATCTGTAAATATTATGACTGTTTGCATTCAGACAATCTAGACAAAATGTTTCTTTTATACCTAACACAGTTCCATCAACATGTCTGAAAACAGATCTCAGGTCAGGTTGCAGAGTAAAATAGTAAATACACACACACACACACACACACACACACACACACACACACACACACACACACACACACACACACACACACACACACTTTGAGAGCAGATCATGCACAGAACGCTGGCAGTCATTTTAAGAATATTAAGGGAATATAAAGTCACAGCGAGTGAAGAAATTGTGGTTTTCCTCTCAAATGATCAGATCTCAAAGTTAAAATACGAATACGAAATAAGAATTGGACTTTTCAGTCCACATTTAGACGTGAGTTATTAGTAAACTCAGAACCGTCGTATTTAAAACATCTGTAATCTTAATCTGTAAACCTTAAAAACTGTTGGTCAACTCCTCCTGTGACCTGAAGGAAGGGCTTAAACTGTTCTCTTTCTCAGCTGAAAGCACTGCACACACACACACACCATGTAGACAAGTCACCTGATCTTCATCCATCAGGTGACTTGTCATGTCCATCCTTCACGCTGAAGGATGCACATTTTGTAAAATTCTTAATTTTTTTCCATGTTCTTTCAGCTTTTTTCGAAAAGCACCGAAGGAAACTCACCGGGAGCTGCCGCCCGGCTGCAGAGATGAAGCTGGAACCAAAAGAAGGCAAAAATAGAAACATTTAGTTTAAGAAATATAATGAAAACTGGTATGAACCTACTAAAGAATTACCTTTTACTTTAGAAATTCCGGATATTTTTTTTGTTGAAAAAGTCACTATATGTCTACAAGTCACTATATATTATCTCAGAAAAAATCATAGTATTTTTATTTATTTTTAATGTTATAAAACGTACGTCAAAATATATAACAAAAATTGCATTGAAAAAAGTAATTAATGAAATACTTTGACATTTTATACAAAGTATAGCATGATGTGTACTTGCACCTGTCAAGTCCCTGAAGCGTCTCTTGGCCTCGGCTCTCTCCTCTGAATCAAAATACCAAACTGTGATGGCGTACCTGGAACAACAACACTCAAGTTTACTCTCCTATATTTGATCCGACACAACTGAACGTAAGAAGACTCTGCAGACAGAATGAGATTATATTCATGGTGGAGAGAAATATACATATTGGCTTCAATATGAGATCAATGTTTTGTTTTTTATATACAGACTTTTTTTAAAACTGTCGTGTTACATATTCACACCAGCAGGTGATGCCAACGATCTGTTTGTCCTCAGTGAAAATAAATTACGATTTTATTCAGTGCACTTTTGTTACATCACTAGCCAACTAAATGTGTCAAGAAGTTGTACTGAAGACATGTTTAAATTAGTATAGTATTTAATGTTCTAAACTCATAATAAATACAAAACCTCTGTTCCTGTTTACAGATCTCAGATTAAAAATATCAGAAAACATCCTTCACTTAAATTGTCTAATGTTGGTTTTCAATCAACCTAGTTTTTGTAGAATATTTGTACTTTTCCTGAACTGCATTTCAGAGGAAAATATACTTTGTATTATCTACATTTATCAGCCATTTGGAATTAAGTACAGAACATAAAATAATCTATTGGTACCATTGCAATGTATCCAATAACTCCTTGTTTTTAATGCATTTTCTTTATTTGATTTTAAATAAAAATCTTAATGCTTTTTCTAAATACTTATTTTATATTAAATGCTGTCTTAACAACCACAGAGGGCTGAGCTAAAGCTTTTCATACAAATATTATAAAACATAGATTACTGAACATAAGTTTAACGTTAGTCCCTTTTTAATACGACAATTCATTTAGGACTATCTTCCTCTTTCAGTGGACAGAGCTAAACTAATTTATAAATGTTTTGAGATTCTAATTTACTTCCACTGCATCAAATGTTGTACTTGTTATTGGAATTACTAACAAAACTAAAACTACAACGTACTCCTGAATTAAGATCTATTGGTCGGATAATTTTTTAAATATCAAATAACTTCATGTGTTTTAAATGTAGTTTCTTTGATGTAACAATATGTCAATTTTCAATAAGCATTCTGATTTTTATTGTATTTCAAATGCCGTCTCATATGCACATGTTAGTTATGTTTTATTAACTGGTTGGTTGATTTGGTGGGTTGGTTGATTGGTGGGTTGGTTGATTTGGGTGGTTGGTTGGTGGGTTGGTTGGTTGGTTGGTTAGTTGATTTGGTTGGTGGGTTGGTTGGTTGATTGGTGGGTTGGTTGATTTGGGTGGTTGGTTGGTTGATTTGGTTGGTTGGTTAGTTGGTTGATTTGGTTGATTGGTGGGTTGGTTGGTTGATTTGGTTGGTGGGTTGGTAGATTGGGTTGGTTGGTTGATTTGGTTGGTGGGTTGGTTGATTTGGTTGGTTGATTTGATTGGTTGGTTGGTTGATCTGATTGATGAGTTGGTTGGTGGATGGATTGGTTGATTCGTGGATGGATTGGTGGGTTGCCTGCTCACCTGGTGGCGTAGGAGGGCTGAACCTCGTGTGGGTTCCTGCGGTCAGACCAGAAGAAGAGCAGCCGGTCGAACAGCGGCTTTACGTCAGCCACGTAGGGTTTCCCCTCTGGAAAGATCCGGAGGACGCCGCCGTGCTCCTGACCCACAACGAGGAGATTAGTTCAACTATCACACAGAGCAGAGGACGGCTATACTATGAAGTACATATGTGTCATTTTTTATCTTTATACTCATATTATTTTACAATAGGAAACAATAGAAAAACATTTGACTGACCAATCAATACTTTAACTACATTTAACTGATAGTACTTTTACTTTTTTAAGGTTTTGAAAGAAGTACTTTTACTTGTATTCTGAGCATGGTATTAGTACTGCCGTTAAGGATCAGAGTACTTCCTAAAACCATAAACATCGTCACGATGCGTTTTGAGAAGAGATCAAAGTCATTGAGTACATTAAAACCTGTAAAGAGGTCAGAGGTCAAACATCCAGTTTTGAGGAGAGGACCTGGAACACACCGTGGTGCTCCAGTTCTTATTGAGATAGTAGATGCAGGTGATGCAGCGGCCGTCTCGGTTCGGGTTGTCCACGTGTTTGACGTAACCCGCCCCGTTTCCTGGGTAACATGCTACCATGGCCTAAAGACACACACACACACACACACACACACACACACACACACACACACACACACACACACACACAGACAGAGAGAGAGAGAGAGAGAGAGAGAGAGAGAGAGAGAGAGAGAGAGAGAGAGTCAGTACTACACCTTAAAGAATAATTACCTTATATCTTTATTAGGATTATAATTGTCAAGGTGAAGTACTTCACTGAGCCAGTACTATTACTTCTGTTATTTTAGGATAGAAATATTTTCTTTTATGATGTCACTAAAAGTCATGTTTGTCACCATTTATGTCTGATGCAATATCACCGTATATTTCGATGCGTTACTCTGAATAACCGCCCGAAGTAAAGTATGATTTCCAAACATTAAGACTATTTATAGAAAAGAGACGGACATGAAACGTCCTGTGTGGGATGGAAAAGCAAAACTACACCATTTATCCGCCAAAAGCTGCAAGAACAGTCATTATCGTCCGATTTGTACCTTTCCGACGGTCCTTGAACACTTGCATGCGACGAGCGCTTCCGTCAGAAAAAGTGATATTTTACCAAAAACATTTTATTCTAAGTTTATCATTAAGAAATCTCGTCCGAATTAAACTGTTTGCTATAAACAGATTCTGTATAAAAAAAAAACATTAAATTCTGAGCTCCTCAGTGAAACTATGACGTCATGATTGATTCATCTGAGACCAACAGTCACGTGACCACAAATCAGAGAAACTCTGGCTGCAGTCGAATAGTCAAAAAATTGTCAATGTAACAATGTCTCATATCCCTTTATGTTGTATGGTTTATATGCAGATTATAATCTGATCCTAAGAATATGCAGACAACAGTTAATGAAACACCACACAACTCAGTGTGACCTGTGTTGATTTGATATGGTTTATTATAATATGACAAAATAGTTGATTTAAAAGATGATAATCATAAACATGACTTAGACTGAAGTAGGGCTGAAACTAACGATTATTTTAATAATCGATTAATCAGTTGATTATTTTTTCAATTAATCGATGAATCTGATAAAAAAATAAAAAATAAAAAAAAAACATTCATTTCCAACCCTTTATTCAAAAACAGAAGTGACAGTGCAAAACATCTTCAGAAAGTGCACAAACAGGTTGCTCCTTGAACATCCCTGAGCTGTTAATTACAAAAATAAAATAAAAATGGACTAACACTAAAAACATACACATGTATGCTTTACATCTGCCAAATGTGAGCCCTTTTTATTGTAATTGATCTCCTTGGAGCAGAGGTTGCATTTAGCATGCCCTGCTTTATCAATATGTATGAAACACTGGGACAGTGGGAAGCTGCACTGCTCCTCTCACGTCTGTTTTGATCGAAACCTCCAGGCCCAGCTCCACCTCATCTCAGCCCTGCATCAAGCTGTGCTGCATATAGAGCGTCCTCTTCCTTAAACTCTTTCATTCAGATCATCTCATCAATATCTGGGCCTCTTGACCACGAAATCACGTTGTTGGCTAAGCCCAACTACGTGATTTGATTCATTCTACTTGAATAAAAAAACCTGGAGCCAGATCCGCCAGTTTAACGTTAAGGAGTGACAGCGTGAACTGAACCAGACCGGAGGGTTACGGCATGTTTCATCACGTTATGTTTTTTTCCAAGCAAGACTGAACTGTAACGGAACATAAAGTAACTTTAACGACAACACACAACACAAACACGTTAGCTAACGTGATAGCAAGCTGACAAGCTTCCATTAAAAACAAGTTGGAGGGAAATAAAGACGCTGGAGACATCTTAACGCTGATTGCCCAAGACTCGACACGTCACATCAAAGATGTTTTATTGCGAAGATCACAACCTCAGCTTTTCTCCGTGTCTCACTCCAATCTCAGAAATGCTGGCAGGCCAGTTGCTCTGCTCTGCTCTTTTTCTTTTCTCCGCGACTTATTGAATGGCGTAATAAACGCGCGACACAACGAATTGATAATAAAATTCGTTGCCAACTCTTTTGATAATCGATTTCTAACGATTTTATCGATTAGTTGTTGCAGCCCTAGACTGAAGTAAAATAAAAGAGTGAGGGCTGAGGCTGCAGTACAACAACAGAGAGAGAATCTAAAAAAAATTATCAAACAGTTTGATCACTTTACAGCAGTTTGATCAATTTACAGCAGTTTTCAGCAACAGCAATGTCACGTCCGTAGTTTACCAGCAGGTTTAACAGATTATTTAAAGTATTTTTAAATTATGCTAATGATTTTTTACATGATCTGCGTTTGTTGGTCATGATCGTTTGTTCTCGTGAACGACCGAATGATACGTCACTTTAAATGTTGCCGCCGCAAGGAATTGTGGGTCAGCATTATCTCCTTTCCTTTCGTAAAGGCAGGTCCAGTGGTTCCAGAAATTCTATTTTATATGTAAATAAATTCACATCAGTGATTCCTAAAGAATCAGAAGTTTGGCTTTACAATGTTTACAATACGGATAATTAATAATAAAATAATTATATGGTAAATTGTAGTTTATAATAATACACCAGCTCCGGTCCTCTTGCTGTCCGCCCGCGACCTTTTGACCCGAGCACCAAGCGGAAGCTGATTGGCTAAGAGCAGCAGACATCAGAGTCAACAGAGGCTCAGACTGAGGAGTTCCTTCCAGGAAGCACAAACAGCTGACTGACACACACACACACACACACACACACACACACACACACACACACACACACACACGCTGAGGTCACTAGAGGTCGTCTCACAGGGGCGGCTTCTTATCCATCAGTTGTTTTAGAGCAGTAGTTCTCAACTGGTCTGGCTCCGGGACCCACTATCATCCCTGAATGACAAGCCGCGACCCAAATCGAGGAACATTCTCAACTTCTCCAATGTATTTAATGAAAAGATGGTGCAGTTTGAACCTGAGATAGTACAGAATATGTATGCTAACACGAAAACAAGTTTAATAACCAAAACGAGCAGCTGGTGGCGATGATAGAGAGGGAACTATTCCCTTTTACACTCAATTAGCTGCATTTTAATTAAAAAACTAAAACTGCATCTTCAGGACACGAGGTATTACAACATATATAACAATTCAGAATCTTCAGCTATTTTTAAACAGACTCAACAGCTTTCATGCACAAACAGTCCAACAACTAAAAAGTAGTTTCAAAAAGACTGAAATGACCTAACTTTAACTGAGAACACACACTCACCGAATCTATGACAAACACTTTACTCTGGAACACGTCACTGTGTTGAGGAGCAGCTTTTCCACTAACTCAAAATAAATTATTATTATTTTATTTTTTTTCCAGGCAAAGGCCTGCGACCCACTGAAAGCGACCCACCAGTTGAGAATCACTGTTTTAGAGGCATGAAGAGTTTTTATTTGCTTTGTTTTTCACTGTATTGTGAATTATTAGTCGTCATCGTGCAACACAAAGATGTTCACTTTGTCATCTGGGTCAGCAAAATCCAACATATTTAAGAGTTACCTGCAGTCACCTGAACCTCTACATGCTCCATAGAAACTCACATTCCGTCACTTTCCTTTCTCCACGACCACCAACACACACACACACACACACACACACAACAGGAAGGTCACGGTCTAGATTAACCCTCATTTAACAGACGGGTCCCTGAATGCAGCATCGATGACAACAACACCTTCAGTAACCTGACAGACGTCAGCAACAATCTCCTGACGTCCGCCTTATACCCATTGCACACGCAGCTACATGAGCTCCCATGACCCCCGTCAGCAGGCACGCGAGGGACTCCAGAGCGGCAAAAAAAACAACGCTGATAAAAAGGGTTCTGACCTGCTCCAACAGACGGTCGGCACCAAGGGGAAGTTTGTTTACACGCCGCTGCTGAGGCACATACACACACACACACACACACACACACACACACACCTGAGCTGCTATGGTGTGAACACATGTTGAAGAAACACATGGAGGGCAGAGAGGAAATGATGCAGCATTTTATCCTCCTGGAAGAGAGGAAGGGGATATATATATATATATATATATATATATATATATATATATATATATATATATATATATATATATATATAGAGAGAGAGAGAGAGAGAGAGAGAGAGAGAGAGAGAGAGAGAGAGAGAGAGAGAGAGAGAGTATTATCCTCCTGGTAGAGAGGAGGGAGGGGTGTGAGCTCTTGGCAGGGTTCCAGCTGCTGAGGGTTAATGTCGTGTACGTGAGGCACGTGAGGCTGCAGCTGGACTCTCAACACATCAATAGTTTAAAACGCTACAAACGTCTCATTTCAGATAAAGATGTAAAAAGAAAAGGAGCCAATCCTCACGAATAAAAAGCATATTGTTTTTTAGCTACATTTCTGTGTTTATTGTAAAGTTTACATTGTTTGTGTTCATTTATGTATTTTTTTCATTCAGTATTTACTGGCAGGGGAAAGGTTTGATCATCCAAATAGTTGTAACATTAGTTATTTTTGTGTCAATCTAACGACACAATTGTTTCAGTTCTAGTAAAATAGTTTCAACATGTGAAACTTTATAGATGCATCGCTCTACGATTGGCTGTTAAACATCATGTGACCGAGATATGTACAGAAAACATTTTACGCCGTAATTTTGTTTTGTTTTTTAATGATTTATGTCATAAGAATAACTGTTATTCTGCACTAAAGACGTGTTCTAGTTCTACTTCTAGTCATGGCGGTTCTGTTCAGAGGTTTTATATCTTTAATATTACAGATACAATCAAATGCAAATAAACACTTTAGATGACAAAAACAAAGTAAAAGCATCTCATTTACTGACTTTGAAGCCGTTGAAATTATAAAAAAGACATAGAAAAAATAAAAAAGTCTGGATCTTTATAGACGAGCTGCTAAAACAATCTGTAACTGCTCATGTGGATCCTCAATTATCTGCAACAAGTATCCGCAGCAAATACATTGTGATTGTGGATCTCTAAAAGTTGAATTTGCTCATTTATTTTTAAGATTTTATTTTCAATAACAACAGTTCCCTCGTCAACAGGAAGGAAACTTGATGAGCACTTCAGGAACCAACGACGAGCGTCGGAGATCCTGAATCTGGATCGGGCATCGACCCAAAGTCCAACAACGCATCTGATCAAAGCTCCTCAAAAGGTCTGAACACAGCGAGCGCCTCACGGGTAACGACAGGTTTCTACATAACATACAACCAGAATATAGTGGAGATCCTAATAGTAACCATAACAAGTGCTTTTAATATGTGTATGACGTCTAACGAGCCACAGGAAGTGAAAACAGCTGCAAGGCTTTGATGTGAAATTATAAATATAAAAACAAGCAGTTTATTTACACTGAGTTTGTTGTGTTTTTATTTGTTTATTGCTTTTTTAATATAGTGTAATAGTTTATAATAGATACCATGAAGTTGATTACCGACATTAAGACAAGTATTTTGTGGATTACAAGTTTTCTGAAATGTTTAAATATGAAAATGAGGCATTATTCATGGTACTTTAGGTGAATTTAGGAGGCAAGCAGACAAAAGTAGTAAAATAAATGTGCTATTTCCACTAGAATGAAATAGTACGAGTTATGGAAGCAAAATAAACCTAAATGTGTCTTAATAGGAAACTAAATAAATAAAATATGTTCACCAATAACAGATTGCAGAAAAACCAGCATGCTACTTAGTTCTCTTCATCTTCACTGAATTATGATAATCATATTTTATTATGAGTCTAAATCTGCAGATTACACATTAGGCATTACAACTATTCACACTTTTACTTGACAGATCAATAACAACTCGGTGGATGATACATGTTTATTAAATGTTTTTCTTATGGTCCACTTTGTATTTTGGGCTTCTCTCTCACCTTCGACCTCTCGCGGATCTTCTTGCTCCCGAGCCGGCTCGCGCACACGGACACGAGCTTATCGATCCGGCCGAGCAGGAAGCTGATCGCCTCGCAGCCGCGCTCCGACCCGCCCACCCAGGCGATCTGATCCCCGCGGATGCTCCTGGACCGGTGGACCCCAGGCACGGAGCCCGCCAGCCGGCCGTCCTGCAGCGCGCCGGACCGGTGCAGCTCCGTCACCTGCCGCAGCGCCGCGTCCCCGGCCGGCTGCCCGAGCAGCCCGTCCACGGAGCAGAAGCCGTGGGCCAGCAGCGCCGGGACGACCCGCTCCAGCGCCAGGCGCTCCAGGTCCGGGTCCGAGACGTGCTCGATGAAGGGCATGTTAGGGACGGATCCAGGCCGATAGTACTCACGGAGACCAATAATGAAGTAAAGTACACGGAGGTGAAGTACTTGTACTTCACGTTTGACTGACACGATGAAACCCAACAGTGGAAGCAGAACCAGGAGGGTTTGTTTTGACTAAATGCCTCCAGACGCGTCTGTGAACTCTTTTCATCACCAAATGTCAAGTCCGCACGTGTGTTATTACACTACTTCCAGTTATCGATTTCAGAATAAAAGCCAAACTGGCGGAGAGTCGGTGTTGCCAACTAACAGAAGAAAATGTAAATAATCTAATGAAAGGAAATCCATATTAATTGGTTGATGCGTCATGTGTTCTGGTTGTATAGAAGTCTAAAAATGACTACTCTCTTGATTCATTCCCTCAGTAAACAAATATTAAATGACCGATTATCTGATAGACATCTGCAACTAATAATACATAATGGAGGTTGTTTATCAATCATTCTGCTTTTCTCTCCTTTTATACAACTTTAAACTGGATATCTCTGAGTTTTGGACTGTGATATGGAAAAATATTAAATTTGAAGACCTCATTATTGGTCAGTATTTTCTGACAGATCTTCCTTTCAAAAATTATTATTATTATATATTTGGTTGTCAATTTACCAAGTTGTATTTGTGTTTCTTGAATGTTGCAGGATTTCATTAGCTGATTTAGATGTTTAGGCTCTGAGAATAATAAGTATTTTTTTACTATTTGGTGATATTTTATACACTAAATATATGTCAGACTACATTCATCTTTTAATTATTATAATAATTAAACAATTAATTAATATAATTTTTAGTTGGCTCTTTATTAAACATCTACTACATGAATCAAACCAATTGTTCTCACAAAGTAATAAACAACTAAATACACACCAGTAACACACCAGTTTATTTTGAAGGCCTACTTTTCCTTTTCCGGTCATATGCTGGTTAACAGATGAGAGAGTGCGACGTGCTGGATGTGATGTGACTGAAGAGGAGGTCTGGTTCATAACAACACTTTTTTATTATGACATATTTGATTGTATATTGTTTATAATCATGCAACACATTTTAACTTAATTTAATGGGGGGAAATAGTGGAACTGACTCAAATAAAAATTAAAATAAAATAAAATAAAAAAATATATACTGTATATATATATATATATATGTATACAGTATACTGTATTAAACTGCATATCATAATAGTATTTATATAAAACAAAACTGTATTCATCAACAAGTTAAACATACTGTTGTTATTTTTAGTGTCATAACTGTAAACACAGTCGGATAAACTGGAGTCCCTCTGCACGTGCCCGCGCACTGGGCGTGCCCGCCGCCATTGAGGACTCCACCAGCCGCATGTAGCCCTCGTGCTCACTGCCTCCGGTGCGCGAGGAAGTAAACAGTGAACGTGAACTAGATCACGTGCAAGGAGGAGCCCAAGATCAGCTGGGCAGATAGTCAATATGGGATGATGATAATAATAATAATAATAATAATAATAATAATAATAATAATAATAATAATAATAGTGATAATGGGATAATTGGGATAATAGGAATACAAATAAATACTGGACTACGTTATTTTGCTGGTAAATATGTTTACATTAAAACAAAACTAATTTTATTGCATGTATGATTTTTGTAAAAACAAGTTTTCAAAGAAATTATTTTCTCAATGATTGATGACACTTTGTGTGTGTCATATATATATATATATATATATATATATATATATATATACACACACAATCAACTCGGCCTTGAAAGTCTGATGAAAATATCAGAGGACGTTAAACGACGGCGGTTCAAACTCCAGTCAGACAGAGGGTACATCCCAAGTCTCTAAAGTGTCGTTTCCTCGCTCCTTGATCCTCGATTGAACCGGAAGTGGTTCTGCGCCACCATCTTGACGGCCGTCCCAAAGCTCTGGCTGCGGTCGAATAGTCCAATAATTACCTCCTAACGTCTTACCCTAAGCACTTTTCCTTAACCTCTGTGGAAAACGCCACGGGGTTAAGGAAAGATGGGAAGGAGAATTCATAAGGAGTTAGGAGAAGACAACCGCGGTGTTTAGAGAATCTGACTCCACTTTCACTAAGCAACGTTGTTATGACGCGACGGCAGGCGCATGTTAGTGACGTCGGTCTGTCTGCAGCGGTGAAACTACAATGTTCCGAAGATGGACTACAAAAAGCGCAGCTTAGATACTTCGTCCGTCTTCTTACAGTGTTGCGTCATAACGACATAAACAACCTGGTTCATAGTATTACTTTAATAACGAGGTTGGAATAGAAATGAACGAAGGAATATGAAAGTGAAACCAAGGTATTTTTCACAGAGTACAAAGCTACTAAACTGTCTCTTTGTTCAGTTTCAAACATGCTGAATGAAATACGTTATCACACAAACGATGTGTGTCTCATATCCCGTTATGTTGTTATGGTTTATATGCAGATTATAATCTGATCATAAAAATATGCAGACAACAGTTTATGAAACACAACTCGTGTTGACTTGATATGTTTTATGTGACAAAATAGTTGATTAAAATGATGATAATCAGAAACATGACTCAGACTGAAGAGCTCGTCCAGTTTAACTCTTTCATTAAAGCTTCTGTAACTGAAGTCAAATAAAATAAAAGACTGAGGCTAAAGCTGCAGTACAACACCAGAGAGAATATCAAATACGTCAGTTTGATCACTTTACAGCAGTTTTCAGCAACCTAACGTTTGTAGTTTGCCAGCCGGTTTAACAGATTATTGAAAGTATTTCAAAGTTATAGCAACGGTTATTTACATGATCTGCGTTTCTCGGTCATGATCGTTTGTTCTCGTGAACGGCCGAATGATACGTCACTTTAAATGTTGCCGCCGCAAGGAATTGTGGGTCGCCATTATCTCCTTTCCTTTCGTAAAGGCAGGTCGAGTGGCTCCTATGCTAAAGGTGATAAGTTAGGAAGCATGAAGCTCTTTTCCTTTGCTTTTAGATAATTCGACCGGCACTTATCATGGCGGCCACTTAGGTACTTCCGGGTCATTTCACTCAGTTAGGAAGGTTCCAAACCAAAATGGACTATTCGACCGCAGCTGAGTTAACCAGCAACCGGCCACTGGTTTCCTTCCTGACCGGCTGCCAGACTGGTATCTCAGACAATACTTAGAGTACAAATAATACCTTTTGAAATGTTCAGTAATTTACTCTGTACCTTTATTTTGAAGTGCAGACCCTTATTATGATGATACACACAGTTTAAGTTATTCAGATGTCTCATGTAGTTCTGGATTGTTTCCTGAAATATGTTCTACTAAATATTATTTGTATTAGTGTTTGTGAGTGTTGATGGTTGACAGGATCCAAAAAATGTTTTCCCTGTTCTACTTGAAGTTTTGATGCTAATACTTGTTAGTAATGTGGTATTAGTACATTTAAGTAAAAAAAAATAGTCTTCAACCACCGCTGTTATAGTTACAAGAGTCCACTGAAGTTATAGCCAAACCTAAACAATCAGTGTAAATACGAAATGGTGCGCCATTTTCTTCTTCACTCTCAGGCGTGCAGTTCAGATCAGCAGCGCTCCGATCGGTGCTGCCTCTGGTGGCTACGGTGGTGTAACTGCAACAGCATGCCGCGGTGGAATGTAACAAAGTGTCCTTAAGGTCAGCCCCCCATTTCTTTTTTAAAACGTAAACTTAATTATCTCTGCAACCACAACGTTTATTAACTTAATTTATATTGCTACAATACTGTAACCCTTACCCCAACCCTGTCTCCTAAAAATTACGTTCCCCCAGAACTAATACGCATTCCCAATTACGTTTGATCAGAAACGTATCTCCTCCCTGATTATGTTTGTGTTTGACGTATTACACATACGTTGATTATACACGTATACGTTGATTAAACACGTATGTTGATTATACACGTATTTTTGTTTGATTGTTTTTATGTTTGTGTTTGACGTATTACAAATACGTTTATAATTGTGTGTTTGTGTTATTGTTTTCTTGCTTTATTTAAGCATATTTTAATTTTTAAACTCTGGGGAGAAAAAAGAAAGGAGAGGCGGGGTGAGGCCAGTGACGGCCGCACCGGGAGCCCGAGAGTCGGCCGCACCGGGAGCCGAAGACCGTTTGCCTGCCGTTGTTAGGCCGGTAACGGGCCGGTCTTCAGACCGCTTGCAACGGGGCTCGGTCTTCAGACCGCTTGGCCGCCGCCGTTAGGCCGGCGGTAACAGCCTCCTTCGCGCCGGCTCCGGTCTTCTCTGAGTCGGGTTGTTTGTGAATGCAGCCCAAAGTGTGTGATAAACTCCATCTAGTGCAGTAAACCACTGCGATCATCAGCAGACACTCGGATCTCTGTGGTCACATCAAGTGCAGAATCTGACGTGAAAAATATTCAAACGGGCGGAAGGAGTCACGGGACCCAACATCCGGTTTTCAAAATACTAACTGATATGAATGTGTTCAGAACATTTCTGACCACATCCACACATCTTAACTGTAACAGTCCGTTGTGTTTGACACATTACAACATTTATGTAAGACCAGTACATACCTTACCCATACCTATAGAAAAACCATATGTATAAACCATATATTTTGAAACCATATATATATATATATATATATATATATATATATATATATATATATATATATATATATATATATATATATTAGTGCTGTCAAGCGATTAAAATATTTAATCGCGATTAATCGCATTTATGTCATAGTTAACTCGCGATTAATTAATTTTGCATTTTAATGCTCTTATCAACATGAAAAAGTGGATTGGCTTGCTTTATTTTATTGAAAAACAACTGCCAAACAGGGCAGTACAAAATAAAATCACTGCACATTTCAGGTAAACAAGGGTTTACAAAATAAAATTATAGAGTGCACCAGGCATGAAAACGGGTCAGGGGTGAAAAAGGTGAGAAGGATATTACCCCTCTAGGAGGGTCCGGGGGCATGCTCCCCCGTAAGAAACATTTAAATATTCCATATTTTAAAGCATCAATCTGATGCATTTTGAGATGCTTTTTTTGCCAACCTGGGGAGAGCTAGAGAAACTTAACTTCAGCCATGAGTCAAAAATGATTATGGCCTCCTTACTAAGTATTATGCAAGCCATTTCATGCCAGCCTGTCACTGGGTCTAACATTTACAGTATATGAGGCACAATGTGGTAAGGGAGAGCATGGCTGCCTTTGTTAGCATCATTTATATCTTTGATGCAGAGAATGCATCTGGCGAATCCCTGCCTGTTGATTTTGATCTCCTAGATGAAAGGACACCTCTTGCCCTTTTATTGAGACCTTGCCTTCTAGTTTTAGCCACGACCCGTTCCAGCTGCATTTCAATCCAGCTGTTTAACAATGGCTGCATCCTTCTCCCCTAACACACTCATTCTGCAAAAATAATGTTTGTATTAGTGTTAACTTCTAGTTTAGCCTTATTCAGACCTGCCAACCTTGATATATAACCTATATATTGATAAGTCATTAAATACTCATCATGTATTATATTGCATTGCATATAATGTGTGCTTGTCAATTAGTCTAAAATTAATTTTAGATACATTTTTACCAGCGTACTTTGACGTCAAAATGCGTATCCGCTACGCAAATTGCGTACAGGTTGGCAGGTCTGCTTATTGATAGAACGGTGGACCACTTTACCTTCTGCCTTGTCAGTCCCCTCACCTCAAAATCTACCTCCTCAAAAACGGTAGCGTTATGCTGTGTTCACACCGGACGCGCCGCGTCCGGTGTGAACACAGCATAAGATAATAATTTCCCACCGGAGCTTTAGCTAGCTGGCTAACGTTGCATTCTCTCCTGCTGTGTTCAATGTGTTCACTCGCGCTCCCTTCTGGCACGCGCACCTGTTCGCAGTTCACTGAATATCATTCATTTTGCCGTATCGCGCTCACCATTCATTCATTTCAAACCGTAACGTTAGCCTAGCTTCCAAGCCCAAACGGCGTGCCTATTGTTTTGCTTCCGGTTGAGCTACATCCGGCGTGGTGCTCGCGGGAAGAAAAAAAAATGTGAAAAATTAAAATGCGTTAACGCCGTTAATAAAATTGACGGCGTTAAAATTGGTTTGCGTTAACGCCGTTAATAACGCGCTAATATGACAGCACTAATATATATATATATATGGTTTCAAAACAAATTAAAGTAACTGTTAAGTTTAAGTACTTACGTAACTCTGTGAACTTGCTGCGGCGACCGTAACATTTCACTAAACTCGTGATAAGTACCCCTTACAAAGTTGTATTTCACTAACAGACACATCCACGTAACCGTACGGGCTTGTGGGAATCTAACAAAGCAATACAACATCCTTATAAACCCCCTATTTGTACCTGAAGTCACAAAACGGCCGGAGATATTTATTTATTTTTCCACTGCCGTAGTTTTTTTAGGCCTGTTGCGGATTCCGATTCTTTAGGTCCTAATCTTTCCAAAAAGGTGCATTATTAGTATGTGGGAAGTTGTCTAGGCCTTGAACCATGGAGTTGGATAAACGTGCGGACTGCTCGAGGAGGCATTTTTGGCAAATCTTGCTCATATCATGCTGGATGTTCATAGTTATGATAAAAATATGTTATAAAAGTTGTTGTTTTTAAATATTTTTTTATTATAAGTATTATAACTCATTTGGGGTTCATACGACTACTTGAACAGACCTCACTAATGCCTCTAGAAGGGCTTCTCCCCCTTTTGAGCCACAAGTCCCACCGACTTGGGGCTCAAAAGGTTAAGTACAATTTGTAGGTACTTTGTATACTTTTTTATATATACAAACTTCATTTATGTGCCAGCTTCAGTTACTTTAAGATTAAAAATATAAATCAACCAATTATGTTCATGTATTATTACAAACCAATATATTCAGTGATTCAAATGTACTTCTATACCAGTATGAAAGTCATACACATAAATACATCAATACTTATAATTCAGCATTATAATAATATTCAGATTCTGCATAAGTACTTTTACTTTTGTTACTTTTATTTTAAAGCCAATGCTTTTGTACTTTTACTTAAGTAGAAATTTAAATGCAGTTACTTTGTGACAGTATTTATACATCGCGATCCAACTTATAAAAGTACGATCAGACTGATCATCGTGTTTATGCTTCGTTTGAATAGTTCCTGAATTAAAGTAGTTTTCAACCTGATACACTTACTGTGCAATGTGTAGTGTTCCTATAATATAATAATCATTATAATACTATTAATAATAATGGTCAGGTGTGCAATAAAAGAAAAACAAATGGAAAATTCAAACTCACACGTACTGTTATTATAAAAATAAAAATAATTTAAACAAATTGTGTTTCTTTCCTGGTGTAACGACGCGCCGCCGTTACCCAGACCACTGATAGTGTATAGTGGTGATATGAGTGATAGCTTGAACTGAAATTGTGATAAATGTAAAGTGGCAGAACATTGGTGTGGAGACCAGTAGAGACTGGCTGACGTTGGTGCAACCACTGAACGAGAAGAGGAAATAAAAACGAAGTTGCAACCTCACGGCTTTTGACTCCGGATCGGCTCATTTGTCTCTATGGCCACTCGACATTCTAACAAGTGGTGGCAGTGGTGGGATCCCCGTCAGGGAATCCCACCACTTATCTGGTAAGAAAACATTCAGTAAACATTTAACTGAATAAATAAATCAAGCTGTCAATTTAAGTAAGAAAACATTTAGATAGCAGTGAAACAGCTGCTCCTTTAATGTGTAATGTGGCTCAAACAAATGGAAATACTTCCATCTATTGTCTATAGATATATAAACATATATTGTACAAACATGTTTCATACTATTTTGAATATATATATATATATATATATTATACACACACACACAATATATATATAGTCAAACTAGAAAAACATATACACACATATATATATATATACACACACACACACACACACACACACACACACACACACACACACACACATATATATAGATATATATATAGTCACATCACTATACAAAATATTTTCTCACGACCAGTTAAAGCCTAAAAACAGACATGAGACAATTATAGAAGACCTTAAATACAAAGGAAGCAGGATGTACTAATTTTTGGGGTTTATTACAGACATTTTATTCTGTGTTCAACATGCAAACACCTGCAGGCTGTTGCATGTGGACTAAATAAAAGATCTTTAACCGACTCATTAGTGCAATCAACAGAAGGGAAGCACACACAAGGGGTTAACTCAGAGAAAGGAGTTTTATTTCAAAGCGCGTTGAATTAGTTTAACGAATGTGAAAAGGAACTTGTGGGTCCGTTGAAACCCGACTGTGCTTCAGCTGCATGAGGATCAGCTGTAAGGACACACACCGGGCGGGCGGGCACACACACACACACACACACACACACACCAGTAGCTCCAATACGCCCACATCTCCGACTACAAAAACGTTACACATACATACATACATACATACATACATACACACACACATATACACACAAAAGGGGAATAAATCTTTTTTTTTGAGAGAAAAAAATAAATCACAATGTTCTAAAAAGGGATACAATCATTAAAGTACATACAAAATGGAACCTTTATTATTTCTGTACAAAGAGGGAACAATCAGTGTGTGTGGTTTTAAATAACAGCAGGAATTTTAAAAGAAAAAAGGACAATTGTGTCATTTTCTACCTCTCAGATGCCTACAGGAGGTTCTCTGCTCTCTGGGATGAGAGCTCGCCTTCTCCACCACCTGAGAACTTTCCATGAGCGCCGACGGAGACGGCCAGGTGTACAGGAAGCCTCAGGTGTACAGGTGACGAGAGTCATCGTCACACCTTCAACCCTGCAGGACAGACGCTCCGACGAAATGCATCAACCACGGGTCGAACGTCTCCGTTGTCGGCGCTGATGCGGATCTTCTTGACCAACGGCTGTTTGTTTAGCTTTAACACGCCAGACGATTTACAATAAATACGAGACAGATCTCAGGTGTGATTGGTTACCACCATTACCCCCCACAAACACACCGTCCAGATTTAAGCTATAACCTCGTTCTTTCTCTCGTGCTGGAAAATGGCAGTGAAGCTTAAAAATGGCCGAAGATGCTCCTTTAAAAAAAGCTTCCGACAACCTGCTCGAACAAAAATCGGATTCAGCTCATAAAAAAAAGTGTCCATAAGACAACAATGTTCTCACGTCTTTATGCAATAAAAAAAAAAAAAAAAAAAAAAAAAACACACACAAAAAGTCCAACTGCTCCACACAACCAGACATCCGTGTAGTCACATTAAAAAAACTGTAAAGTGCGCTTGATTTAAAATATAAAGATAAAAACACCAAGCACACCCTCTTTTAAGGCCTCGCCTCCAATGCTGTTCACAAAAAAAGGAGAAGAAAATCCCAAACATTTCCGTGAGGAGAGAAACAGTCCCGGAGGAATCCGATCGTCCAACGTGACCTCAAGCACGATGCCCAGAGACCTTTGGTATCGAATTTGCAAAAAGAGAGAGAGCGAAAGAGAGAGAGAGCTCCGCCTTGTTGGAGTCGACCTCCACCTCAAAGCCCGGGAGACGACAGGTAGATGGACGGAGACAGACGAGACCCATGGACGGACAGGACAGGACCCGTCTGTCATTGGACGACCTCAAAGTAGTGCAGGATTGCCATGATGTGCTGCGGCATGAAGACATAGCCGGTGTACACGGCCATGCCGGCCACGGAGATCAGCAGAGAGTCTGAGGAGGAAGAGTTAAGGGAGCTGACGGACATGTGACCTCTGATCTGTTTTTGACTGTAAATGTAGTTTCCTTCAAACACTAGATGTGTTTTTTTCTTTTAACGTGTCAGTTCCAGTGAAAACTGTTGTGTGGATCATCAAGAGTGAGCAGGACATTCAGTCTGTTTATGTGCACTCAGGTGACGCAGGTAATTGGTGTTTACACACCGAGAAGAAACACACCTTTTGGAACAACACCTGGTAGAATTATGGTCGGCTACCACTGCACCTCCTTTCAGAATAATGCTTGTGTTTGTACGTGCTTTCGTGTCTGATGTGTTCATTTTTTAACCTGTTTTGTTTTCATCTCAGTACTTTGGAGCTAACAAAAAATACTCTTTACAAAAAAAAAAAAAAAGAAAACTATCAGTATGAAGTTGCAGATCGTCAGAAAGAGGTTGAATGTCAGCTTCCATCGCTTTAAACTGGAAATTGGGCTACATATTTATATAAGTGGGTTAAATTAGAGACGAAGCAATTGATTATTCAAACTAGTTGCGTTTCAAGCAAAAACTTCAAACCTTTTATGTTTCCAGCTTCTCAAATATGAGCATTTCCTTCTTTTTCGCCACGCTATAAAATGTATCATCTCCGGCCGTAATAGTGTTGGTCGAAAAGACGTCACCTTGAAGTCTGTGAAACAAACTGCTGACTTTAAGTGCTGTCTACTTACAGCACAGGTGTCAAACTCAAGGACCGCGGGCCGAATCCAGCCCACCACGTCATTTTATGTGGCAAGCGACGGCTTGAAAAGCATGCAAGGCATGATCACTATCACAGACCTGTTTTCGGAGCGTTGCGGACCTTTGCATGAGCAAAAAAAAAGAAATCTTGTGCTTTTATTTTGAAGGGATTTTTTAATGCAACAGAGTGCCGTTTATTCACACTGCTCAATGCTGCGTCACAACACGCTTTACTTGCATGAGTTTACACACCGGACTATTTGTGATAGTTCACTTCATTCCCGACTTTTTGTTAATGTTTGTGCATGAAAGCACTGAGTGTGTTAAAAAAGGCTGACGTTATACAATTAGTATACGTGTTGTATTACTTTGTGTCTTTTAATTGAGTGTAAAAGGGAATATTTCTAAATAGCTTTTTTTTGTGTTGGCATACTGTGAAATCAAATTGAGAAGTTGAAAATGTCCCTCGCATTGGATCTTGGCGGGTCATTCAGGGTTGATGGCGAGTCCTGCAGCCAGACCAGTTGAACCACTGCCCCAGACCACATGCATGTTCTTATTTGCTCACAATTATGTGTTGGATCAGAGTTATGTCTTTCTCAACTGTGACAAAAAAGCTTTGAACAAAGTTAATATAATAACGTGCGTTTGATCTTTGTCTTTGTTATTTTCTTCTGTTTTAAGTTAGATCTTTAATAGAGTAATGTGGGTTTCTTAACCCTAAATTAAAAGGATTTATGTCATAGTAACAGAGACGTTTGCTTACATATATTTTTACATTTATATAAATGCATGTACAATATTTTTACACTTGAATAAACAATAATAAAATACAAAGACAGTTATTTAACAATATGTTCGGTAGTAGTTACATTTATAGTTTTACAGTTACAACCGGCCCTTTGAGGGCGACCATGATGCTGATGTGGCCCGGGGTGAAAATGAGTTTGACACCCCTGACTTACAGAAATGCACCCTGGGAGTTGTGACTTTCCTTGAACTTTTCAGTAAATTTTTTTTTTTATGTCCACACCCAGGTAGCCAGCGGACTCGGCCGTATTGCGGCCGAGTGTCGGCTGACTCGGCTGTGTTCCGGCTCGATGCGGCCGAATGTGAGCCAGCTTTGGCCCAATTCATTGTTGCCATATCTGGCCCGGATGTAGCTGTTACGGACATGGGCCTATTCTGGCTGAGACATGGCAACCGGGTTTATCGGCAACCAGCACTGAAACAGTTTTTTTTTTAAATAATAGTTGTAAAGGCAACAGGCAACCATTAGGGCCTCCCTCGTGGGTCCTTCTGAATAAAAAAGGACAGGACCTCATGCAGTCGCTCTTTCTTTTCTTTCTCCACCACCGCTCTTGGTAAGTACCCGCATTATTAAATTGTTCAAATATGGTGGGAGATGTCTATTTAACACATGTATATACATTACTCGTTTTTGAGAGAAGCTCAATTCCTCAAAATGTATAGTTACGATATAGCAGACGTGGACGGTGTCACATATTATTACATTATATACAGACACGATATTCAATACATAAGGAGTGAGAACGGTTTGCAATACTATTGATAGATTTACCATTTATGTAGAAATTGTGAGATCTCACTACAGTTTTTTTTGTCTGTTTCTACCAGGCTGCAACCTCCGGATTTTTTTATTTTTGGACGTGAAGCCATGATGCCGGAGTGACGGTAGTCTTTTTGTGTTCAGTTAGAGTTCTATTTTTAATTTAACCCTGTGTGCATTCAGTTGATAAAAAAATATTTACTGTAACATTTTGGTTGACGTGTCTTATTTTCATCCATGCCGAGTCGGAGCCGAATCGGCAATGGACGCGGGCCGACAGAGTTTCTTCCGGGTTAGGGTTGTTCATCTTTTGAGTTCCACATCCATCAGTGACCAAACATGGTCAATGGGATAAATGTTCATGCTCATCTATTGATCAAATACTACAAAACCTGAATGATTTCCATCACAAGTAAGGAGAGCCCACAGCGTTGTAGCCTGTAGCATTTATGACTGTTTGGCGTTTTTATACAAACCATTACTGATTAATTTGACATAATAACAATAAGCACCGGCACGAGGCAGCTGAGGGAGTTAATGTTTGATGTTCAGCAGCTACTGATGACAAGCAGAGGAACAGCACAAACACATCTAACCCTCAGGGGAGGAAGAGATGAGGGTGACACCAACTGCAGGGAGACGATTCCTCGAGTTACACAACTGCCACGGATCAAAGTGCAGCAGTTCACACTTTACACACCTTAGTTACTAAGAGCAGACTTCCCAAGTGTCTCTTTAATACATACTTATCCTGTTTAATTTAAGTTGAGCTCATGTTATTTAAAGTTAAACTAGAATCTGGTGCATGCGAGTCACCCGACAGGAAGTTCCTGAAACCAGCTTAAAAGCCTCGAAGCCGAACTCCCTTGACAATTATACATCTTTAACGCGTTTTTACATAATAAGCAAATGTACGAGAGAAGTAACACAACGTGAGAGACACGTTATGATCCATTAGTGCTTAGTCTGTAACACGGCACTCGAACATGAAACACTTATTACAAACGAGTTGTATTTCCTCTTCCGCCAAACACTCAATCACGCAACGCTCCCTTGAAAGTCGTATGCGTTTAACGACCCTTCAGGTAAACGTGACTACACCTACCTTATGGAACCAAAGCCGAGACTTTTTTTTTAACTATACGTGGTCTCTTAATTCGGCATTATTCTTAAATAAAACACGTTTTTACCAAGATTACAATGTGTATTCAAACACGTTAGCGACAGACAAACATTTGCTTCAATTATATTTTTTAGCGAAAACAAAGACCGACTTGCACATTGTACACATGCCGAATACATCACGAACCCGTATACATTTGTAAAATACCTTACGTTATATTCACAACCTAAACCTAAACACGTTTAACCAATAGAAAAGTCACTCTTACGTATCCGGACAACTGAGCAAGGTGAGCTCCGCTGACTTCCTCGCTAAAGTTAGCCGTTAGCTCGCCGGGTCGTAAAGGATACTGAACACCGTCCTCTCCCAGGGCTCCAGCATGTACAGCGCCGTCACCAGGAGGTACTGATAGTAGAACCAGGACAGCTGCTTCCAACAGTCACCCAGAGACATGGTTCCGACTTTGCGAAGGACCCAAAAACTTCTACTTTCTGACTCGCTTCTTCCTTCTGCGTGATTCGCGGAGGTCGGACGTTCTCTCCGGTGACGTAATGACGTTAAATAACAAGACGCTCGTTTTTCAGCCAATCGCGTGAGGCGCTCGGGTGTGAGGCGGACAAAGGAGTTCCAACATCCGGATTTCAAAATAAGACACAGATTCAGTGTTTTTAAAAGTAGTTTTACAAACATATTTAGTGTTTCTCTCAGACATGTAATACTTTCAGAACTGAACTACTTTGTCATTTCCATTTCTTTGTATTGTTTACAATTGATGTATTGCTACCCAAAAGTAACTCAACAATTAAATGATCCTATGTATTGACTAATAATATATATATATTGTTATTATCTACATTTGGTAACATGTTTTTTTCTCTCATTACAATGAACAAACATATTGTAGTTTATTTTGATTTATACAGTCCTGCTGCCACAAATGTGGATTAATCCACTACTGAAAGTAGTCCCCACCAAATGGACTAATTCCTATGGATTATTTGTTTGATTTAAAAACTACAGTGAGCAGCTGTTTTTAGGGAAACACGGAGCTGTTTTAAAAATGAAACTATATATAGTTAAGTTACAAACTGTGTACAAATCAAGAAAACTAAAAAGGAGTTCCTCAGATTGGTCTAGTATTGTATAAATCGGTCGATAAATAATAAAAACATATAGTTTGTTCAAAAGAAAGCACAGACAAGTTTATTTACAACCGTAAAATATCCACTTCAGTACAGATCTTGTTCTTTAACAACAAGAACAAGATGTTATCAAGCTGGTGATCCTTTACTTTAACCCTCTCTTAAATTTAACGAGTGCTTTATAATGTAGTTGTAGTTAAAATACAAGGACACTTTAGGTGTTAAAAGAGAACGCTTGGTTGTATGAAATATTTTAGAAACCTAAAAGAACGACTCACCTACAAATCAATATCAGTTAAAGTGTTCACTATATCTAGAATATTTCCACCAAGCTTCTCTGATAAGAACTGAACTAAAAACGTATCTGTGCTTTGTTGACAAAAACTGTTTAGAAAAGTTACTCTTTAATATTCTAAATATAGCGTTCACTTAAATTGATATTGATCATTTTAGGCGTCTAAAAACACGTCCACAGCATGTACTTTTCTACTGTAGTAATACTCTGTGTAGAAGTACCTCACACAACCACACCAAATATCACTACTGCCTTTAACACACAGTATTTGTCAAAGTTCTAAGACATATTTCATATTATAGCTGTGTTTTATAGCAAATTCCTCTTATGACAAATACAGTCATACCAGTTTATTTACAACTATGTTACAGCGTAATAAACCAGTAAGCCTCGTCGACCTTTTTAATTCCCAATTATTAATATAGGCATCAAAACGAGGGCTCTTGTGTATTCAGACCATTAGAGCAGCGATGAGAAGCCTCCTCCTCGTCCTCCTCGTCCTCCTCAGCAGTGGCTGGCCAGGATGTTGAAGAAGTGGTAGACCTCGTCCTTATCGAACACGGCCACCTCCGTGGAGCACTCGCTGCACCGGACCGGGTGGTAAACCTCGTCGGCGTCCATCCCCGCCGGTGCCGGCTCGGGAGTCTCGTTCGTCGGCGCGTCCGCCTTCTGGCCGCCCCGCCTCCTCTTCCTCTTCTTCCTCGGCATCACCTCCGGCTGGGTTTTGTAGCGCAGCGCCTCGTCTCGCTTCACCGCGCAGTTCATGACAAACATGGCTCGGTACTGCGTCCGGTACTTTTCGTGCCTGAGAGGAAATAATTAATAATTATCATTTGATGATACTAACTTATTTTGTTCAGGAAAACAATTGAAGGAACTTTTATTTGTTATTGAAAAGGAGCTAGAAATTATCAAATCTTGGTTCAATATTAATACATTATCTCTTAATATAAAGAAAACAAAATTCATGGTTTTTGGAAATCAAATGGAACTAGAGGGGGATATTGAATTAAAATTCTGTGACGATAAAATTGAAAGAGTTTTTGAGACAAAATTCCTCGGGGTTGTGATTGATCATAAAGTAACATGGAGACAACATATTGAATATATAAATGCTAAAATTTCCAAGTCGATAGCTATACTGTATAAATGTAGAGATGTACTAACTTCTAAGGCCTTGTATGTAATTTATTGCTCACTTATACTTCCATATTTATCTTATTGTGTGGAGGTCAACCTATAAAACCTTTATAAATTCAACAGTTTTGTTACAAAAACGAGCGATACACATCATGAATAATGCTGGCTACTATGAGCACACAAATCCTTTGTTTTACAGATCACATGTTATGAAATTTAATGATTTGGTTTATTATAAAATAATGCAGACAATGTACAGAGCTAAAGCAAAGTCACTGCCAGACTGTGTACAAAGGTTGTTTTCAATACATGTGTAAATATGATTTGAGAGATGTTTGTAAGTTTATTGTACTAAAAGCTAAAAAAGGGATTAAAAGAAGATGTATTTCTATTGTAGGAGTTCAGTTATGGAACAACGCTAAAATGGATGTAAGAACAGTCAACTCATTTTTGGTTTTCAAAAGGATTATTTATAAAGCAATTTTTGAGGGTTACAAGTGAGAATGAAATGTATGTATATGAAGGATGTATGTATATATGTATTTATTTTATTCTTTATTTCGAATTAATTATCTGATTTAATTGATGATAATAATTTAGGATAGGAATATATAAGCATTTTTTGTGCTTCTACCTATACCTTTTCGGTCTTTCTGTTTTGTATATTATATATTGTAATGATTGATTAATGATTGACTGAATTAAACACAAACACACACACACACACACACTTGTAGTTGCGACTTCTCAAAGTTCCAGATCTCAAAAACACAATTTCTCGTCTTAATTAAAAAAAAGAAAAAGAAAATCTGACCTTTGGTGGACTGTGAAACTAAAGAAGAAGAGACCGTTTCCAACCAAATAACACAAACAGTAAAACAGAGCAGCATGTGAGAAGTCGTGGTGTTACGAACCGTAGACTAGGGCTGCAACAACGAATCGATAAAATCGATAAAAATCGATTATCAAAAGTGTTGGCAACGAATTTCATTATCGATTCGTTGTGTCGCGCGATTATTACGCCAGTCAATAAGTCGCGGAGAAAAAAAAGAGCGGAGCAGAGCAACTGGCCGCCAGCGTGTCTGAGATTGGAGTGAGACAAGAGAAAAGGCGAGGTCGTCATCTTCTCAAAAATAGAAGATCTTTGACGAGTCGAGTCTTGGCCAATCAGCGTTAAGATGTCTACAGAGTCTTCATTTCCCTCAAACTTGTTTTTAATGGAAGCTAGTGAGCTTGCTATCACGTTAGCTTAAAGTTACTTTATGTTCCGTTACAGTTCAGTCTTGCTTGTAAAAAACTGTAACGTGATGAAACATGCCGTAACTCCCCGGTCTGGTTCAGTTCACGCTGTCACTCGTTAACGTTAAACCGGCACAACGACGGATCTGGCTGCAGGTTTTTATTTTACTCAAAGTAGAATGAAGCAAATCACAACGTGATGTCATGGTCATAAGAGACCCAGAATGAAATGGTTTAAGGAAGAGGACGCTCTATATGTAGCAGTACAGCTTCCCTCTGTCCCAGTATTTCATACATATTGATAAAGCATGGTATGATAAATGCAGCCTCTGGAGGCATCAATTACAGTAAACATGGCTCACATTTGGCAGATGTAAAGCATACATGTGTATGTTTTTAGTGTTAGCCCATTTTTTATTTTTTATTAACAGCTCAGGGATGTTCAAGGAGCAACCTGTTTGTGCACTTTCTGAAGATGTTTTGCGCTGTCACTTCTGTTTTTGAATAAAGGGTTGGAAATGAACCCTTTTTTGATATATATTTTTTTTTATCCGATTCATCGATTAATCGAAAAAATAATCAACCGATTTATCGATTATTAAAATAATCGTTAGTTGCAGCCCTACCGTAGACATAATGTAAAAAAAAAAAAAAGGCATAGTATTTCACAGTATTTATAAGCATCTTAAAAACAACTGCCAGCTGTGTTTGGTTTATGTTTTCTGACTTTTTGTGTGCTTTTAAAACCAATTCATCCACCCTTTTGATTTGGTGGCCATCGAGTTTCCCCATTTGGGATTAATAAATATTTCTAATCTCATCCAATCTGGTCAGGATGTTCCGTCTGCTGCAAACAGACCTGCGGTCATGTGCTCACGTCTCACCTCTGACAGTCCAGGCAGAGTGTCGTCATGCAGGCGGGACAGTTGAGGACGGCGTCGCTGCTCATTAAACCCGGATCCTGACGAGCCTGCGGTCGAGACCCTGCAGCCGATCGCTTTCTGCTGTGGTACCTGAAGACGACGAAGACGAGACAGGCCGAATGAAAAAAAAAAGAAAGAAACAAATGTTTAATAAAACCGGAATGACTCTTCCCCCGAGCGTCTTACTGTCTTCTCTTGGAGTCCACCCAGGCCTGGTCCCGGTCGTCCTCGTCGGGGTCGTACAGCAGCTCGTCATTGGTCATTACGGCTCGCTGTCGCCGCCTCCGGCCGGTGGAGCCACCTGGCAGACAAGACAGAGGGATTTTAACAAAAGGCACGTCTTTAATGACGTGTTTACGAGCTACGTGACGGCAGGAAAACTAATGATCGGGGAGATTCGTGCTTACTTGGCTTCTCCTCTCCCTCCGAGTCGGAGTCGAAGTACACCTCATCGTACATCTGAGGGTTAGAAAGTGCAGGAGGACCTCCTCCTCCGGTTTCTACTGAAGAATAAACACACAAGTGTAAATACAGTTTTATTGACGATGTTTCTCCTTCAGTATCCAGTAGAACATGTGATCAGACAATTGTTGATGTTCCTCTAGTGTCTGATCATGTGATTTTGGAAACAACCAATCAGTGTGTAGTCTGCTCAGTGAAAATGAGTACTGACTGAAGGTAAATTATAGCGTTCTCATGATGCGTTCACATGTAATCTAGTAAAATCTAGTGTTGGTGATGATCTACAATAAATCCAGATGCTTTCACATGAATATAAAAATGGGTATTAGAGATGAATTATGAGCTGTTTAACGTCCTAACTTCCTAATTACATTTCATTAACAGATAATGACAATAAAAATACAATCTTGTATTTCCTTATTTGGATTGTGTGTTTTTATGAAGGAAAAACACTATAAATTGCTTACTATATTATACTTACTATTATTACTATAAACAAAGTAAAAGTATAATATTTAGAACCTTTGATGGTTTACAGACTTGACTAGCGAGTTGAAATATTTTTTGGGAAGGATGGATCCTTGTAGACTAGCTGCTATAATCAAAACAGCAAAGTGATCTGTATCTGTTAATATTGATCAGTAATTAGTATCGTCGGCAAAAAACTTGATTATGGATCTAAAAGTGAGTTTTAAGCTCCTCTACTTTGCAGTCTGATAGATAAACATGCAGCTGGGTGTTACCAGTTGCTGCTGCTGCTGCTGGTGTCCAGGTTCCCTCAATGGTCTTGATGGTGGAGCTAAGCTCCGCCTCCATCTCCTTCTCAAACTCATCCCCGCTGGACGACCCGCTCTCCCCCGTCAGGTACTCCCTGATCAGCTTCTTCTTCTGCTCCGGGGTCCCGTTCAGCAGCACCTCCAGCTCGTCCTCCGAACTGAATCACAGCCACGGACAAGTTATGTATTTATATATATATATATATATTATTTTATTTTTTTTGTAATAAAACACAAGGAAGATGTATATGTTTGAGTCCGATTCTAAAAGTAATATCCATCTAAATGTCTTAGTATCAAATCAAAGTAAATGTACCTGCTGCTAAATTATATATATATATATATATATATATATATATATATATATATATATATATATATATATATATATATATATATCCCAGCCCTCTAAATTATTCAAGTCTATTCTGAATAAGTTTCACCTGCATTAAGCACGTACTTTGAATACTTTCAAGTACATGTATCTTAATATACACTTAAAGCAAAGTAACATGTCCATCACAGTACTTTCACAGTAGTATTACTAGCTACTATTCTGACCTAAAGTACCTGAACACTTCCTCCCACACCGGTTCTAAGAGGGTGAACACATCGTGCATCATAAAAACAAAACCCTAGCAGCTCTAGTTTGTTTACATGTGGACCACGTGGTCTCTCAGTGAGCCGTAAAGATGTCCGACCTGCTCTCGGCTCGCTCCTCGTCGCTCAGCTCCTCGAGCTCATAGGAGTCGATCTCCTGCGGTATGTTCAGTTTGTTCATTTTAACTGTCGACAGACACGTTCAACGTTCAGCAACAGGAGCTGCGCGCGAACTAGCGGCGACACACAAACGACTACTTCCGCTTCTTCTACTTCCGCTTCTTCTTCTTCTTCTTCTTCTTCTGTGGTTTCGTAGAACGGAAGTGGACATTTTGAAGCGGAAACAATAAAATAAAATACAATTAAATTAAAAGAAACAATTCAATATAATAACAATTAAATACTTAGTCAAATTAAATTAAATTAAAAGATAAAATTAAATAAAACAAAATGTAATTAAAATAATTAATAAAAACAAATAAAACAAAAATGTGTAAATAGTAAAGTAAAATAAACATTATACCAACTGTTTTCACCTCGTAACATAATCTGTTTTTAAATATGTACTTACGGTTTTTACATTAATGAACTTTAATAAAATTATAAAAGTCTGCAGTTATATTTAAATAAACAAAAACACGTTAGCTTTAAGAATTTGATGATAAATCGTTTCCTAATTGTTGATTGTATTAAAAGTGTTAACCTTCTATTTGACAGGGATACAGAATCAAAACCTCCCATTCCTGAATCAAACTGCTGCTGTTACGACAAACCACCCTTAGGTGGAGCCAACAGATCAGAGATGTTCACTTATTCTCCTCTCAGAGTTCACTGCAGCTAAAGATTCATCTGAAGGCCCAGAAGTCCATGAGACGATGGAAGGAATGAAAATGAATTATTTAATGTACAATTTACAAACGTAAGTTTCCATCACCACCACAGATGTTCATTGAATACACGTTTACTCCATCATTCGTGGATTCATATTTGTTGTCACATTTTTACCTTTTAAAAGGTCTTAATATTTTCAGAAGACTTAAGAGGATACAATTCAATAATGTAAGAACTGATCAAACACCTGATGGTCTTGAAAATGGGACAAAAATAATGTATTAAGATGTCGTTTTAATCAATTTATTCTCCTGCTTGTTACCAGCAGGTGAACATGTAAAACTGTTTTCTATTGTTTCTATTATTATCACGTCATGAAATGTGTTTAAATTGAGGTTTAAAAGTGTTCTGTTTGCCGCCACCTTTAAGTAAATTAAATTCGGGTCTGTTCATTCATCCTGCACCAAAAAGAGATTTTCATTCACCCGTTCAATTTAAATCTGATCGTGCTCAAGGTGATTTAAAGTATATAGTTTATACCTAAATAAACATATTCTGCAACCCACATTTATACTGACATTTTATTTAATCATTGCTGGTTCGATTTCTTGGAGCTTGTGCACATTGAGATAAAATAAGACGAAATATGATAAGATGAGATGAAATGAAATAAGATAAGATAGAATTATTATATATACAAATATTCAATATATATATATATATATCAATATCAATATGAACAATATCAATATCAATATCAATATGAACAATATAATTAGGTGTGAAATACCCACACCATTGTTTAATAGAATAGAATAGCAATAAGAGTAAGGTAAATAAATAAAGTAAACAATCGACTTAAATAGAAAAAGTTAAATACAACAAAGATTAAATTGTAGAAGTCATAAAAACACCAAAGGCAAATGGAAAATGAAATACAATTTTTATTTTAAGCTTTGTGTTGAGAGATATTGTCAGTGATATTGAAAAAGTGGTGAGTAATATTGAACATCGATTAATACAAAAATACATCAAGTCGAAGCTAAACTCCTCAACAAAAAACTACAAATCCACGGTCAGTGGTTTGTTTGGTGAAATGGTTTGTTTGGAGAACGTATTCTTTACTCTCCACGGAAAGCATCCCAAACATGCCGAAGGACTGAAGCTCGAGAGAACAGGAAGGAGGTTTAGTTTACCTATTTGTATGAAAAAACACTGTGTGTGTGTGTGTGTGTGTGTGTGTGTGTGTGTGTGTGTGTGTGTGTGTGCGTGTGTGTGTGTTTGTGTGTGTGTGTGTTCAACTTTCTGTTTCTCCGTTCTGTTTGGTCATGGCGTCCTCTGTTTTTGTTTTTCTGTCTGTGTGTGCTGTTTGTTTTGTGTCTTTCTCCTGCAGTTTGTCCTTCGCAGCGTCTTTGTGTCGTGTGACTGTGTGTGTGTGTGTGTGTGTGTGTGTGTGTGTGGAGCCGCCGGGTGACATTTTCCATTCCAGGTGTGACATCTCACTCCCCTGACAGCCTCTTCTTTTTCTCTTCCGACAAACTAAACAACTCCTTTCTGATTTTACCTGCCACACACACACACACACACACACACACACACACACACACACACACACACACACACACCTCACCGACCACCTCTGTCTCAGCTCTGCTGCTCGACAAGCTAATTTAGCCAATTACACACAGGTGCGATGCTAATTTCCCTGAGCTGGCAGGCAGCTCCTGGAGGAGGTAAAAATAACAAAATTACACCCATCTGTCCTCCTGCCGGCAGGCGGGCTCTCCCACCGGGTGCTGGCTCCACCGCCACCACAAAAACACACATGGGAGAAAGAAAACACACTGTTGGCTTTGATAATGGAGGAGAAGACAATGGACTGTGTGTGTGTGTGTGTGTGTGTGTGTGTGGAGGAATCCACAGTTGCTTTTTCTCCCCATTGTTTGGAGCTTTCAATGGATTTTTCAGCGATACACAGCAATTTCCTGCAAGAAAAAAAAGGACTTTTGTTGAGGAGGGATAATTATGTGGAGCTGCAGTGTCACTGTTGGACTTTGTTTGTGTGGAGGAGGAGGAGCTCAGACACAAAACATAATGTGGTCAGAACCGACGGAGTCCTTCAGACGGCGAAGGAGTCTCTTTTTAGCGTTTGCAGCAACAAGCGACTGAGGGTTTGTTACAGTTACATAAATATTTGTTCAGAACAAAACTCTGAGAAGGCAATTTCAGGTCCTGGAGAAAAAGTTCTCCCACAAACAGAGCTACGGCAGAAAAAAATAACGTGATACAGTCACAGGTTGTTGCCCTGCACCTAGAAAAGGGCACTCTTCAGCAGCAGGTTGAGGAGCTCACCAACTCATTCCAGGGTGAGCGAGTTTTAACCAACCAACACATACAACTCTCTGATAGCATCGAATCATGAAATCCAGCGGCACAACGGCGACCTCAGGACAGCAAAAGAATGCAGACAACTGTGCTGAACAATGCCTCATCCGAAAGTCCATCCACACCTTAAATATCTAAAAGAAACTTGGCAGGTTTTTCTACGGGTAACCCGGTTTCCTGCCTAAAAACAAAGTTTCTTACTTTCCACTTCTATGTTTTAAAGGGTGTAGTCCGGGTGATCCGGCTTCCTCCCTTAAAAACACATTTTATGTATTTAATTTCAATGTTTTAAAGGGTGTGCTCTGGCTGATCTGATTTCCTCCCTTAAAAACCAATTGTATTTATTTAATTTCAATGTTTTAAAGGGTGTACTCCGGGTGATTCGGTTTCCATCCCTCAAAAACAAATTTTCGTACTTTTATTTCAAAGATAATTCATAAAGATAATGGAATTTTTTTTGCATTTGTTGTCAGTGTCAGATTTAAATATGTATTCTATTTTTCTATGTCTCTCCTTATCTGCTATGACCTGCTTGTATCTGTTTTTATTTATTTATTTTCAGTATTTGTTTTATTGTGTTTTTTACTGTGTCTCTTAACTGTTGTAATGTTTTTTTTTTCCTGACTCCTGTACAGCACTTTGTGACCTTTGTCTGTGAAAAGTGCAATATAAATAAACTTACTTACTTACTTACTTATCATGTTCTGTCAGAAGTCGCTAAAACATGTTTTTTATTTATTTAATCACCTTCATACTTCATGGCTTTTCTCCGAGAATTGCTGATGGACATGATTTGATGGTTTCTGAAGTATAAAACTGTGAAAGGAGTAATATACACAACATTCAGAGCATTAATTAACTACTACTACTAACTACTAAAGAGATCAAGGTGTAAGGAAATGGCTCAGCCTTTTGAAATGCAAATAGAAAATGTAACAAGAAGGACTAGCTATATATATAAATGTATACAGTATACATACCTATTCCTTTTTGTTACATGTACTATTTGCATATATATATATATATATATATAATATAACATCTACCTCTGAGATGTAGTACAGTAAAAAGTACAATATTTACCTCTGAGTAAAGTACCTTGAATTTTTACTTGAGTAAATGTTCTTATTTACATTCTACAAAAGTGTTTTAGACAGACAGAATATTATGTATTATCTCAGATTATTTTGTCTTCAGATGAATACGGTTCCTCGAACATCACGTTTCGCAGCTGTATCCTTTTTTTTCCCATCAACCTTTGCTGCTCCGAGTCGGTTCTTTTGCTTCCTATACGAACAGATTCACAAAGTGAAGCTTGATAACTGCTTGTCTGGGTTTTTATGCACCGACACCTGCTTACCGTCTACGGCCGGCCTCGGCTTGGTGGAAATGTGAAAATATAAAACAAGCTCCGGCGGAAGCAAAGACGGAGGGTGGATGCAGAGGGACTGATGGATCATTATCCAGGCGGCCTACAGTTCGTCCCACATGTCACCTCCGTGGCACCCCGAGCGTCTCCGGATATAAATACAGTTTGAGAGGATTTCCATTATTGAGACTTCTGCTGTCATGTGGACATGTGAAATGTGTCTCGGAGGTCTTGCCACCCTGCCAGAGAAAATAAATTGGTCCTCGCACATAACCTCCTTACATTCCTACCGCCACCTCGCCCCCCTGTTTCCTACAGAGCGCGTGTGATGACTCCGTCTGTAAAGGTTGATTTATTCTACATTCTCACATAGATGGATCTGTCAGTCTATCTGTCACACAGCAACGTTTTTTTCTTTTCTTTCCCAGAGGCCGCTGAGACCCGGCACACACTGATGAAGGAATGGTTCAGAGACACCGCGGAGGGTTTGAGTTATAGAATCAGGGATTTATATTTAAGATATGGTACAGATGAGTGAAAAACACTTATTTTAGCTGCCGAAAGTTGTTAAAACAAGAATTTAAACAACATGTATAACACATTTTTCTAGTTTTAGGTCACTACAACCATCTTAATGCCTTTAGACACATACATGTTGTTGTACATTGCTGTACATTAATATGTTACACTGTACCAAGTTTCCCCGTTAAATTACAGTAAACAACTGGCAGCTACAGCTTCCAGTATTCAACTGTAATTCTACAGCATACCTACTGTAATTTACAACAACTGCTTCATACTGTAAACAATATTACAGTACAGTGCTGTATAGAAAAGGCATTGTACTGTTATTTTAGTGTTAGTTAATTACCGTACAATGTATTACAGTACTGTATAATGTATATTTTTACAGTATGACACTGCTAGAAGCTAATGATTTAAAATTGTCACAGTCTTTATGTTGACTATGTGCTGAATAAGTAGTAGAGACTTGATGCAATGGAATTTTGAAGAGTAATGGGCGGAGTTAGTTAACTGAAAAAGCAAAAAATACTGTAGTATACTGCAATATGTGACAGTAGCGCACTGTTAATTTCTTTTTTCTTCTAAGGTGTCAACTGTTGCTGTATTTAACTGTAATCAACTGTATTTCCGAAGAGCAGTACATTACTGTTGAGGAATTCTTGTATTTTTACATCAATTTGTTACAGTGATAGTTATGCAGACATATTATTATATAGTATAGAAATAATGTAATACTTTTGTTTTACTGTTTGATTTATTGACAAACAAGCTCACTGGGAAATACTAGGTTTATTAAAGGATCATGACTTAGTTAGGTTTAATAAATATGATGAAATACTTAGTTAGGTTTAATTAAGATGATGAAATACTTAGTTAGGTTTAATAAAAGATGATGAAATACTTAGTTAGGTTTAATAAAAGATGAAATAGTTAGGTTTAATAAAAGATGGTGGTTTGGGTTAAAATAACGAGACTAATAAGTCAACTCTGCTTTCACCCTCGACATGAACAACGGTTTTACAAAGTCCTGTATTTTAAACCCCCTCAATCGTCCCGACCGAGGGCGTAGGTTTGGTCTCAGCATTGGTAGGGACCCCCCCACCCGCCGCCAAATAAAAAAAACTTAGTTGATATAATGTTGAACAGGCAAATGTTATTAAAATATATTAACAATTGTGTAACTTGGAACTGATTTGAACATAATAACAGTCATAAAACCTTAGTTTAAATACAAAACAGTATTCTGCATCAAATAAATAATAATAAATAATTAAATAAATGAATAAAAAACGTTCTGCTAAAAACCGTTTCCCAATTGTGCAGTGAAAAAAGACAACGACAAAAGAAAATCTATTCTGCAGCACTTAATAGGTTATAAATGAAGTGCTTTCCTCCTTTATGCAATTATTAGCTACTTGTATTTACTTTTCTTTTGATGTCTTATACACCATAAAGATACCTCCGTCTATCATTCACAGAGATGAACTGTTGGCCTACATCTTTAAGATAAATCTTGTCCAGCGCAACCGTAACTTCTTGTGCTGAAGTTGCTGTACTTCGATGAGTTTGGGATCAGGCTGGTATGGTTCACTCCTCATGTCCAGGACACTGCTACACTGACTTCCATGACGGTGACTGTGACTCAATTTGACTGTTTCCTAAACAGCAAAGAAAACTTAGCCTAGTCTGCACATGCATATTTTAACATAATAATAATAATAATAATAATTTGCTTAAAACAGTTAGACAATGTTTACACTGTCAGCCATAATAATGCACCTCAACACAGAATCAATTTAAGACCTTTAAGAAGCTGCTGCTTCCTCAACCTGCACTACATATGCACTGGATTTCTCAGTTTCCTGAATTGAGTTTCCTGAATTTTGAAAGCAATTTAGGATATTTAGGTAATAGGTTCAGGTTTTATGGAACAGCCTTGTTTTTTTATTCAACATCACATAATTAATAATCCAAAAGTGTTCGTGTAGCGCCCTGAAATGTTATTTAATACTGAACAATAATGACTGATTTAATACGACTGGGTCCATTTCTAATAATTTACTTTAAATGTGTGTTTAAGTTAATTCATATGTTGTTATTCCAATGTTTGAGAACATTGATTACCTGTATACACATACTGACTGTGAAGGGAAGACAGTACAGTATTGACCCTGTAGAAGAGAGTGCTGTCTCTTTAAGAGAGGAGCTGGAAGACGTGCAGTATGCAGGCTGAAGACCAAAATGTGTGCTTGCGTTTAACCTGGGATTTGTTTTAATAAAAGTTGCAAACCGAAGAAGGACGTGTTTGTGGACAGTTCGTTTTAAGGGTGCAACACTGACATAAGGTCAGATTCCCCAAACATCCTTCAATTTCATTGCTAGTGCATGGTAATTCTTAACAAAATGCCATGAAGACCTCACCTGAAGCCCTGATGGTCCAGCTGCTGCTTCCTCAACCTGCACTGCATCTGCACTGGATTTCTGAGTTTCCTGAATGCATTTCAAAATAATGCAGGTTTGCACTGTGTAGGTATAGTTAGCCTACTACTAGTTAACTAACAACGACCTGGGCTTCTTGATAGCTACTTACGTGGTGAAAAAACTTTGGGTGGCATTTCCCTATCTACAAAGCACAAAAGGGTTATCAATATCAATGCTGAGACCAAACGAAATACTAATGAGACTTTGTCTTTCTGCTAGTCAAGATTCACGTAGTGTTCCTGACTCGCCACTTCAGCCAATTAACTGACAGCATCTTGTCTCACAGGCTCGAAGGCGCATTGGAAAACGTGGAAATGTATTTTTCACTCTTCTGAGCGACGAACATAGTATAGATAATAATACGAATGAGTTTTCAAATATATTGTGCAAAACATGTTTTCCGTATTTGGTGGGGACAATTGTGTCTTTCCCAAACTTTGGTCGTGACTAGTCCCTATGGAACCTATGCAAACCTACACCCTTGGTCCCGACCTCCTCCTCATGTGGACGATGTTGCTTTTTATACTTCTAGGGTCACAATGGCAGGGATTTAATACAAATATATGTCACGTATACAACACAAATCCCAGCGCATCACTTTTGGTTTTCTGGTTGTTTTTTCTCCTCCAGGTGGACCAGCTGCTGTCAGAGTGTGGGGCTCCACCTGTCGGCCTTCGCTGCAAACACTGGAGACGGCCAAGCTTCATTATCTTCTGCCACCTCCGACTCTCTCTCTCTCTCTCTCTCTCGCGCTCTCTCTCTCTCTCTCTCTCTCTCTCTCTCTCTCTCTTTCTCTCGCTCTGTTCATATAAAAAGTGTGGGGACTTGATTATCGGCCCATGTCGGCGAGCTGTGATCCGCTGGAACCCCGGCGACAAAACACACCTGCACACACACACGCACACATGCACACACGCACGCGCGCATGCACACACACGCACACACACACACACACACACACACACAAACACTGTCCATGAAGTCAAATTAAATGACCCGGCTCCTTGTTATTTCCTCATACTTTCAATGTATCTCTGATGCTGGGGAATGTACCAGTGTGTGCGTGTGTGTGTGTGTGTGTGTGTGAGTAATATATTTCCCTACAGCTCAAATCATTTCCATCTCCATCAGTCATTTCTTTTCTTCTTTATTGCCTTTTCTGCTTTTTGTTTCTTCCTTCCTTCCTTCCCTCTTCTCCATCTTTACCTTTTCATTCTTCTTCTTCCCTTCCTCTCTTCCTCTCTTTTATCCACCCGTACCAATAACGTCTCCACATGTCACTGAAGGTAATCATGTTTTTTTTGTCATAAACATCCTGATGTTCTGATTGTTGTGAGTTTATCCGTCACACAGCTGCAGGAACATTTCCTTCAACAGTCTGTGAGTTGATTGGGCTAACAGCTGTGTTTCTGTTCAGTTGTTCAAGTGAAGTTATAGCAAACCTTTGCAATGCCTCAAAAAAAAGAAAAGAAAAACAGGCGTTTTTTCATTAACTGATTTGAAGATTGTTGACCTGTCAATCAACTTGTAGCCCCGCCCTAAAGCATCCCCTGCTTTATGGTCTGTTTGAACAGTGGCGGCTGCTGGCAATTGTTTTTGGTAGGGCCATCTAATCAATTTCAACAAACATCCCAGTATGATTCAATGCAAAAAAAGGTATCACACATTACTACTCTGCAGTTAAATATTTAACATTTACTCTAACACTTTGACATAATAAGGACATCTTATAATACAATTCAGTATATTAATATATATATATATATATATATATATATATATATATATATATATATATATATATATATATATATATATATATATAATATACTGAATTGTATTATATATATGAATTGTATTATATATATATATTAGGGCTGGGCAAAGTAGAACAAAAATAACTGATTAATCCCCTTATTTTTCTGAGATTAATTGCATTATGCGCCAAATTCAATAATGAAGTAAAAACTAGTGTATTGCGCGCTTTTATTTTAAAGTAATGTTATATTGTTGCTTACCTTAAAGATGTATGTTAAAGACCAGCAATTGATTAACTTTATACAAAAGCAATAAGTGCTTTTGATCTTGTTCAGTTCAGGTTTTCTTACTCAGTGAGAAAAGTCCAATCTGTGTTGCCTTGAACAAGTGCACTGAAGTCTGGTTGAATGAGGTGGAGATGTGAAGGACAGGTATCTCAGCAGCGGCTTTGCGCATGCGCAATTAATGCTCTGTGAGGCGGAGCGGCTCGCGGCAGCACTCGCTGCTCGTTGAGGACAGAAACTGCAGAACAAGACGTGCTTTCCCGTCAGCCTGTTGGCAACAAGCCGGTCTGTGAGGCTTTGGAAGCGCGCGCGCATACGTAAACCGCCTTCAGAGTAAAAGCAGTGCCGTTGTATTATATTTATGGCGTGTATCTTATTTATTTCTTTTTCTTTTTTGATTGACCTCATGCGGGCCGGATTGGGAGAGCCGTAAGATGCCCAGGTCTGAACTGCGCCGTCTGGGAGAGATTTAAAGTGCAGCACCTGTGTGCGGCAGCATTAACCCCTCCCAATGCAAAAAAAAAAAAAAAAAGAATTAACGCATGATCAGATAATTAACGCCGTTAATAGTTTGCTGCGTTAACGCGTTTTTAACGCTTTTAACATGTTTTTAACACGTTTTTAACGCGTTTTTAACGTTTTTAACGTTTTTAACGCGTTAACGTGCCTAGACCTAATATATATCATGTCGCATACCCGTCCGAAAGATAGTCCTGCACTTGACTGATGATTTCAAATGTATTGGTAAATTCCCAAAACCAACGTAAGAGCTGTGTTCAAATGCACAAAAACGCTAATTATGTTTGCTTACTCCTCGTCCGCATTAATAACACACACACACACACACACACACACACACACACACACACACACACACACACACACACACACACACACACACACTTCCTTAAAACGTACAGTTATTACAACTTTAACTAACCTTGTGCCTCTTCCACGGAGTGCTAATACCGTTACCGTTTCTAATTTGTATACAAAACTGACCATATTTTCATTAGCTTTTGACATTCAAACGGCACACATTATGACTTCCTTTAAATCATCAAGAGCCGCCTTCAGAATAAAAGCATCTCATCTTACAGGAAACCAGTTAGCTTAGCTTAACGAAGTTAAAACATTTACATGATTTTTTTAATGCTGTCTGTGAACCTCTGGACAAGTCCTTTAATGAAGACAGGGTCGATGTTCCTCTTCTGCAGCTGGTTGAATAGCATGTCCACATTTGGGGATGCGTGCTGCATGATGAGGATCAGCTGATGCACCTAGCAGTGGACACGTAGCAGTGGACACGTAGCAGTGGACACGTAGCAGTGGACACATAGTGAGCGTTGACGGCAGCCCCGTTGTAAGCTTGGGCGATAAGGTTGTCTGTTTGTCCGTGTGGGAGAACGGTGCTCAGCTGTTTCGTTCTGGATGGTGATGTACTTGAAGAACCACTCTTGTTTGTTACCGTTAGCATCGATGTAGCACAAGCACCAGGGTGGTGTACATGTCTGTCGTCTCAGCATTTTTTACTCCCATATTAACACTTTAGTAGCACTTAAATGGCACTTACTGATAGCGCTTTGTGGTTTAACTTTGTTGAAGAAATTGTACTTTCGTGATTCCTGTTGTTCTGAGTTTGTACTCATGGTTGAATTGCACTTATTGTAAGTCAAGTCGCTTTGGATAAAAGCGTCAGCTAAATGAAATGTATATGTCCATGCTGAATCTGACCCCGTCGACTTAAAAAGCAGGCATGGAAAGCAAAATACAGCGTTAGCATGACTGCATCTAGCTAGCCAAGCCTTCCTCGTGTACAGTACCAGTCTTTACAGAAGCTCTGCTATGACGATAAACCCGTGACAAAACTAAAGAGCGCAAATGAGCTCCACGAGAGCGCGCAAATCAAACAGCTGCGCGTAATTTACTTTGACGAGCGCTTTTACATCACTACGCGAGTAAAATCCCCGCTCACGAGAGCAAAAGTTGCTCTCGCGGGAGCAAAAGTCCCTCTTGAAGTTGGAACCTGCTCGCTCTCGAAGCTTTAACCTGCTCGCTCGCGTGTCTGTTACCTGCTCGCGCTCGAGTAGATTTTCTTTTTGACAGTAAGTGGGCGGATCCAGTCACCATCGATCTCTACATCTAATTGGTTACAATCATCGGCTTCGGATTGGCTGGAATGCATTTCTCACCAGCACACTGGGAACAATGGCAGATGAGAAAACACAACTGAAAGTTGACATTCTCTGAATACTACTGTTATTGAGTCACAAAATGTAATTTTAGGATGTTTTCAGGCGAGAAGTTAGTTATTTAAGCATCAAATCTGTGGTCGGTTTGTCCAGAATCATATTTATTACGTCATATTTATTACGTCATATTTATTACGTCATATTTTTCGCCCACACCGTGAAGGCCGGTCCGTGAAAATATTGTCTGACACAAAACCGGTCCGTGGCTCAAAAAAGGTTGGTGACCGCTGTTCTATACAACCAGAGGAGTCGCCCCTGGTGGTCAGGAGAGAGAATGCAGCTTTAAGACGCAAAGCATCGGCTTCACTCTTCAGAACCAGAGATGTTTTTTGTTCTGAAACATCGAGAATTAACTCTAAAGAAACGTACGATGCCAACATTTGATTTTTGGTTGAAAAGAGAGAGAATATTATGACTTTATATTAGAATATTGGATGTGTTAAAAAGCAACTGTATGAGTTCAACATACCAACTAAAAACCTGATGAAATATTAACGTTGTGTTCCCACTGAGTTGTTATTGCAGGTTGAAATCACTGCTGTATACATAAATGTATATCAAATGATCCCACGAAGATTTCATATGAATACACACACAGATATACAAGTTATTCATCATGTAAGACCGCTCCATCTTTCATATTCCCTTTTCAGAATCGTCTATAGATAAACCTTTTGTGTTTTTTGCCCGGATTAGCATGTAAGAGAGATGCCAAAGATAAAGAGAGACGAGAGAGAAAGAGGAAGAGCAAACGAAAGAAAAGACAGAACGAGAGGAGCCGATGCAGAGGAGACAAAAGTCCAGCTGTGAGATGAACATGGGATGAACGGAGGAAGAATAAAACGGATCTTTGGTGGAGAGAAAACTTCCAGAGCGAAGCCTGGCTTATTACCATGTAAATCTCTCTCTCACACACACACACACACACACACACACACACACACACACACACACACACACACACACACACACACACACACATTCAGCATGGTGTTGCACAAACACAACCCGCACCAACACACACTCCTTTCACTGCGTCTGTTTTTTGAATGAAGTTGGCTCCTGCCTGGTATTTTGATGAAGTTGGTTATTTATCGGGTGATGAAATTAAGTCAATTGCTTATTGGTATTTTAATTAAGTTTTTTTCTCCATGGGTGTTGGAGTGATTTTTTGGAGTATTTATTGGTATTTTAATGAAGTATTATTTGGCTGCAGACTCAGTGGGGGAGCAGCTGAACAGGCATACACACAGCAGGTGGCCCAAACACACACACACACACACACACACACACAGACACACACACACACACACACACACACACACACGATGCCTTATGCATACACAAACAAGCATAAATCTGCAAAAATACAGACACATTGACTATTCTATCACATAAATCTTATTTTTTATCATGTTGCCAAAAGTTTTTTTTCCCATAAATAAATGTAAAAAAAAAAGTATAGTTTAACAGTGCTCTCTAATTAGAAAATAAACAAACCTTTTATGTTCAGATTTTGCCTCGTGATCGTCACATTCAAATGTTTTCTTCAGGTTCAAAGTAAAACCAGAGGCCTGTTCTGTAAAATTAAACAAAGAATAGTGCTTAAAGTCCAAAACCTGACTTGAATGAACCTTAAAAACCAGTCGGGATTCAAATCGTCAATTCAAGTTCACTCAATCAGTCCGTCAGTTTTCCGTCTTGGTTCAGACTAAGGAGCCATATTGAGCAGCCATGTGAAAGTTAGCCTGTTAGCTAGCATGGCAGTTCATTTGATAGTTAACCTGACAGTAAGCCTAACAGTTAACCTGACTATAAGCATGGCAGTTAGCCTGACAGTTAGTGTGACAGTTAGCCCGTTAGCTAGCATGGCAGTTAACCTGACAGTTAACCTGACTGTAAGCATGGCAGTTAACCTGACAGTTATTGTGACAGTTAGCCTGTTAGCTAGCATGGCAGTTAATTTGATAGTTAACCTGAAAGTAAGCCTGACAGTTAACCTGATAGTTAACCTGACAGAAAGCATCGCAGTTAGCTCCATGATATTAGATGCTTCAGGCCGTTTCTCAATATGTGTACTTCTCTGTACTTGAGAACTCGTAAACTTCTGAAACGTCATCAGTCCGAGCCCAAGTACTGTTCCAATTCAAAGTTCGCATCAAGCCAAGCATGTGGCTCGCTCCTCCCATTTTACCGAGTCTACATCGGAGCTGACTTGTGTGTACTTTGGACGGCCAAATATCCCAGAATGCATTTCACTCCAGCAAATGAAGAAATGGCGGAGGAAACAACACACAACTGTAAGTTGAAACTTTCTAAATACTACTGCTGTTAAGTCATGCGAGGTAATTTTAGGATGTTTTAGGCGATAAGTTAGTTGTTTGAGAATCAAATTGGTCTTCGGTTTGTCGAGATTCAGCCGATTTAAAAATTTACTCCGACAATGTCGGAGCCGCTAGCGGGACCGTCAGTAAACCAGCACCGGGGGCTCAGCGCTCACGGGGCCCGGCTAGAACAGCCTGATCTCGGCCAGTCTGTTTGAAATTTGCCGGTGGTATTTACGTTTCTGTTGTACGGTTAAACATGAGCTATAATTCGGTTTGGTTGAATCTAACGAACATCTTTTGGTCTCAATAGTTTATTGTTTGTTTACAGGTAACGTTACATCCATTTTATTATTACAATTACATTTTAATTTAACTTTAACGTTGCCCTAGAGCCCTGTCTTTTAACTTCTGACCGACTTGTTAGCTCATATTATACAGACTGATTATGCTGTCTATCATTGTGCATTATAACCTACAATTTTAATTAAGAACATTTGAGGAAACCCGGGCCCTTATAGACTGGCGTGTAGCCAATGAGAGCCTTTTCACAGGCCGGCGAAATTCATGCAAAACTGGATGGGAGTGAGTATTGATTTTGAGTGCTTTTCTCTTGCGTCTAGGTAAGGGTTGTAGCCTTGTGCAGTCTCAATCTGAAATATTTAACATCTTATTGAAGAGGGTTAGGGTTGGACCTGTGTCACTGTGGTTTTATGTTTTGCCCAGGGACTTTGTTACCACAGCTGGCCTGGGGGTTACTGTAAAACAGGCCCGGAAGAAATGGAACAATTTGAAGAACAAGTACAAGGTAATCTCTTCTTTGTATTATATTTCAATTTAATATGATTCCCCGAAAAGATTAATTTGCCAGGCCAATTGTGAAACCCAACAAAGACAACAGGGATGCAGTGGGTGCTCTTTGGGACTTTGAATACATTCAAACAGTCAGCCTCACAATGTAGTAAATCATTCCCTACTTGTAGGAGCTTAGGGACCCTCCAACGGGAAAAGGAGTGGAGGCCGGTAGTGTGACTGCTGGCACCTGGCAGTGGTACAGCGTCATGGATGCTGCACTCCAGGGGCAGCAAACCTGACTGCCACTACAGGTGGCAGTCAGGTCAGTGCACCGGCCTCTGTCCCTTCTACTGAAGAAGCAAGGGATGCCAAGCAGCCCAGCAGGAAGAGGACCAGGGACAGAGAGGGTGTCCTGGACTTCTTGAAAGAGCAGGCAGAGAGGAAGAAAGGCAAAGAGAGGCAGTGGCAAGAGAGGCAGAGGGCCTTCCTCCTCCTCCCCCTCCTCCTCCTCTAGGATGTCACCTGCTGCCACACAAATGTTGTGAAGGACACAACAGGCAGCGATCACCTTTGGGGCAAACAACGGTTTGATCTCCAGGGCCTTCAAGAAAATGGAGCGCCAGCATGTTTTCAGGACCCCAAAGGTGCGTTCAATGATGTTTGCCCTTGCATGGTGCCTGTTATAGCGGGCTTCCACTTGGCCTGTGAATTAACATAGAAAATGTAAGGTGTCAACAAAGTAACAATTTGGTGTGTGTGTGTGCTTGTGTGTGTTCGTTCTTACTTGCGACAGGCTGGCGGTAGGGTGTCATGATCGCAACGGGATGTTGCAGACACGGGTACCCTCCATCTCCCAACAGAAAGTACCCAGCCGGTGGATACAGGGCCTGCCTATACATCGGCGACCTCCGCAGCATGAGCGCATCATGGACCGAACCTGGGTTTCCGATGTACACATCTAGAAATGCCCTGCAGTAGAATTGAGGGGAACATTTTCCGATTGATGTACGACCTCTTGTGCTCTGCAGGAGGAAGGATCCGGACATGACACCCATCGATGGCACCGGCAGCACAGCGGAACGCCTCATGGCCAGCAAGGCGAGCAAAGCCAGCCCCCACCTCCTCCATCTCCTCCATCTCCTCTACTTTGGGGAAATGCACCACTCTATGGAGGTTCGTCATCATTTCATCCACCACGTTGTGGACGATCCTGCACACTGTGGACAGTGGCATGGCAAAAATGTCGGAGGTGACCCTGTAGGAGGCGCCACAAGCAAGCCAGTACACCGTCACCAGCAGCTCAAGCTCATGGCTCCATCCGTGTTTTTTTTGCCGGGGCAGCATCTGGACCAGCATGTTAATGCTGTTCCTGGAGAGCCTGAAGGCTGGTCTCAGGTCAGCTTCAGACCAGAACATGCAAAGAATGGGGACATGGTCCTTCAGTTGCACATATCTTTGAACAGGACTTTGGTCCTGGTCCTATTTAAAAAAAGAAAAAAAGGATATTATTTTGAAACATTGTTTATTAATTGTTGTAGCATTAATGTATGTAGTATATTTATTTGTGTTTTGACCATTTAATAATAATAATAAATAATGATTTCTAAATATGAATTGTTGAAGTCTACCAGTATTAATTGTCCCTCTAATATCTGACCTGTGTGGTCAGATGCTTGCTTATGCTGGAGAAGGTTTTTATGTACTGTATGTTACTGCTCGACAGGCAGTGTAAAAACACACACCTATCTCACCAGAGTCTAGAAGTCACTGTCGCCTCTATGATCTCTGGATCGTAGACATGAACACTGTTTGTGTCTGTCCTGGTTCATGACTAATGTACGAGACACAGATGAGGTTCAGGTACTTTAGTTTAATGTGTAGTGGTGTTTGTGTATCTAACTGCACTGATGATCAACCTCCTGATGTTTGCGGACCAAGAAGACAAATGGTAGGTGTGTATGTGGAATATAGACTAATGGATTTAATATTTAAATACTGTTATACTGTTACTGTATCAAACCTCCTCTGTACCTGCCAGCGTATTAGGCTTGGATAGATTATATATTAATATTACAACAGCCAAGCAATACATGTTAACATGAGCAATATTCTAATGTAAAGGTATTTTCTATGTAATCTAGTTTCAGGTATTTCCTTGATCCAATATGAAAGAGAATAGATGTTAGATACACCTCCCAGTATAACCAGTACAACAGCAGCAGAAATTACATTAAACTAAATGATCATGCCCCTAAAACATTAAATCTTTAAAGTTTTATACAATATTAAACTACATACATTTTTCTTTGGGT